>JBBBDQ010001163.1:440000-447500 GCA_037127315.1 Ascarosepion bandense
CGTTATTCTTCTTCGTCTTCTATGTGCCCTGTCCCTTCAGGATGTAGGCGATCATGGTTCTCCACGTCTCACTATCCCTTGTGGCCCTTAGCATGTTTGTTCCCGTTACTCCTGGCAATCCCCGTTCCGTCATCCAACCGACCAGGCCCTGCAAATATGTTATCCGCTGCCTTCCTCTGTCTCTCTTTCCCTCTACCTGGCCAGTCAGTATCAGGTTTTCCAACCTCTCCTTCCTCATTGCGTGTCCCAGGAACTTCAGTTGTCTCTTCCTGATGCTCGGTATTAATTTCCTCTTGGTTGCTATTCTTTCCAACACATCATCGTTGCTTGCATGTTCAGTCCACGACATCCGCAGCATCCTTCTGTAGAACCACATTTCCACTGCTTCCAGTTTTGTTTACGATGCAAAGACGATAGTCGGAAGAATAGATGCACGACTCGGAAAAAGTTTAAAAAGTTTTTAAAGATTATAGTTATTAGGGAAGCAGGGAACCAGAAGAGAGTTCCTCAGGCGAGAAAAGAAACTATTGGAGTAGAAGTAGCTGCTGCAGTTGGTTATTTCTACAGCAAAAGAGTGGAATCTAGATCCCAATCTAGTCAATCAGTCAGTCAGTTAAGAGCTATAGTGATCCACGCTTGGGCGATCATGTCTCGAAAGAGACATGACTGACTGGGCCGAAGATTATCGCTCAGTACGTTGTTACTTTCTGAGGTAAACTGGTTGCTGACCATCTATAGAACCCAAACTGTCTTGTTATTTAACCCATAACTGGAGGGAAGAAACGGATTAATACTTTTCCCAAGGGAATTAGTGCGTAAGTAAATGCAAGGAATTAAACTGGAACTTGAACTCGGCTCCTCGATGCTTAAATTCATGTATTCGTGCCACCAGGGCAAAAAGCTCGTCAAAGCAGTTGCTATGAAAAAATTCGGAAAAAAGCAGAAAGAAGTTACGTAATGACTGCGATAAAGTGACTGACATCGAGTCAAGATCAATTATATGATGTAGAATGGTAGATTTATGTAAGATAGACTACTGGCAAGGCCCCAGAAGAAGAAGAAAGGAACAACGAACCCATTCTTAAAAAAGGAAACAAGGAATAAGCCACCTGTTCAAGAGAAGGGAGGAGCATGAACCGGGTAATAGGAAGACCTATTTACTCCTGTTATCTGGTAGTTTTCTACCCAAGTTTCATATTTCTTTCTTTCTTTCTTTCTTTCTATCTAATTGTTCATTTTCTATCTATCTATCTATCTATTTGTTCATTATCTATCTATCTATCTATCTATCTATCTATCTATCTATCTATCTATCTATCTATCTATCTATCTATCTATCTAATTGTTCATTTTCTATCTATCTATCTGTCTATCTATCTATCTATCTATCTATCTATTCCAGTCCGAACGGCATAGTTACGCTGCTTCTCGACTGTCTCTAGACTGTCTCAGGACTGTCTTACAGCTGCGTCCCCGGAAGAGCCCATTCCTATAGATAGGGCAACATAACATATACAGCTGGTACTTTAGATATTTCTGAACGGGTTTGTTGCTATTCGTGGCATCTATACGAAAGGTTCTATCAGATGAGTCGACTTAAAGGTAGATAGGCTCTGTTTGAAAAGTTGACACAGTTTTCGTAAGTAAAAATAAATATAAAATAATGAAGTACAACATATCAACCGTAGCTGAGTAGAATTTGGATTCTAGTTTAACATGGCTTCTGCTCCGACGAACTTAAGTCACTGGTGCCCCCGTCACAAGAATTTACTCGAGCAACCAGACTGGCAACTAGGTCCCACCCATTTACAGTTAAACCTACCAAGTGCAGCCAACAATTCTTTCAAGCAGCTTCTTTTCTCGCAGTTCCAGCCCGCGAAACTCCCTTCCGTGTACTTGCTTTCCTGATGACTACAACCTCGAGGAATTTAAATGCAATGTCAATTCCCATTTCTTATCTACTTGACTCCAGTCCTTCCCTTGTTCTTTCTACATCACCCCGTGTATCTTTTTTCTTTTTCTTTCTTTCTACCTTCGCAACTATCTTCACACCTGTGTTCCCATCCTTCCCATTCTCTGACACTACCTGTAACTGGTTCTTTCTCTTCACTCTCCTCCTCACTTTTACTCTCTTATGTAGTCCCCTGAGCATCAGTGGCGGTACCGTCTTGCTTGGGATGAAGCGACTAAAAAAAAAGTTCTGCGTCTTATGAACAGATGACGGCTCGTCTGAATACAGTTGATTTTCTGGATCTTATAGAAATATATGCAAAACGAGATTTTTTGTTCGGTGTCGATTGATCCAGTTCTGAAATTTTAGAATGCAAATTCAATTTCATTATCTTCTTGACATATGTTTCCCACTAATTCAATGTATCTCCCTCACTTTTTTATTTTTATTTTTTTTACTTATATATTTTTGTTTTTATTCGAGCGATTTTTAAATATCCGTGATGTGTTTTATTTTAATAATGTTTATTCATGAAATAGTCGGAGTGACATATCGATTTACATCTAAGAAACACCATGACGAGTACACAAGGTCAAATCATTCTCATTTTCTTCGTATTCCATTCGTAAAGATGAAGTTCCATGCAGACAGATTCTTCCCGGGAAGAGCTGTTTTGAGCAAAAGACTCCCTGTAGGATCCGTTTCAAAATCATTAGGTCCTGGGCATGACGGGAAACTCATTTTCATGGCGTCTGTGAAATTATCTATCTAATTATCCCTATCTATCTATCTATCTATCTATCTATCTATCTATCTATCTATCTATCTATCTATCTCATTTTTATCGTGTTTGTCAATTTATCTATCTAATTATCCCAGTCTGTTCATATCTATCTATCTATCTATCTATATATCTATCTATCTATCTATCTATCTATCTATCTATCTATCTATCTATCTCATTTTTATCGTTTATGTCAATTTATCTATCTAATTATCCCAGTCTGTTCATATCTATCTATCTATCTATCTATCTATCTATCTATCTATCTATCTATCTATCTATCTGTCTATCTATCTATCTATCTATCTATCTATCTATCTATCTATCTATCTATCTCCTTTTTATCGTGTATGTCAATTTATCTATCTAATTATCCCAGTCTGTTCATATCTATCTATCTATCTATCTATCTATCTATCTATCTATCTATCTATCTATCTATCTATCTCATTTTTATCGTGTATGTCAATTTATCTATCTAATTATCCCAGTCTGTTCATATCTATCTATCTATCTATCTATCTATCTATCTATCTATCTATCTATCTATCTATCTATCTATCTATCTCATTTTTATCATTGTATGTCAATTTATCTATCTAATTATCCCAGTCTGTTCATATCTATCTATCTATCTATCTATCTATCTATCTATCTATCTACTATCTATCTATCATCTATCTCATTTTTATCGTGTATGTCAATTTATCTATCTAATTATCCCAGTCAGTTCATCTATCTATCTATCTATCTATCTATCTATCTATCTATCTATCTATCTATCTATCTATCTATCTATCTCATTTTTATCGTGTTTGTCAATTTATCTATCTAATTATCCCAGTCTGTTCATATCTATCTATCTATCTATCTATCTATCTATCTATCTATCTATCTATCTATCTATCTATCTATCTCATTTTTATCGTTTATGTCAATTTATCTATCTAATTATCCCAGTCTGTTCATATCTATCTATCTATCTATCTATCTATCTATCTATCTATCTATCTATCTATCTATCTATCTCATTTTTATCGTGTTTCTCAATTTATCTATCTAATTATCCCAGTCTGTTCATATCTATCTATCTATCTATCTATCTATCTATCTATCTATCTATCTATCTATCTATCTATCTATCTATCTATCTCATTTTTATCGTGTATGTCAATTTATCTATCTAATTATCCCAGTCTGTTCATATCTATCTATCTATCTATCTATCTATCTATCTATCTATCTATCTATCTATCTATCTCATTTTTATCGGGTTTATCAATTTATCTATCTATTTATCCCAGTCTGTTCATATCTATCTATCTATCTATCTATCTATCTATCTATCTATCTATCTATCTATCTATCTCATTTTTATCGTGTATGTCAATTTATCTATCTAATTATCCCAGTCTGTTCATATCTATCTATCTATCTATCTATCTATCTATCTATCTATCTATCTATCTATCTCATTTTTATCGTGTATGTCAATTTATCTATCTAATTATCCCAGTCTGTTCATATCTATCTATCTATCTATCTATCTATCTATCTATCTATCTCATTTTTATCGTGTATGTCAATTTATCAATCTAATTATCCCAGTCTGTTCATATCTATCTATCTATCTATCTATCTATCTATCTATCTATCTATCTATCTATCTATCTATCTCATTTTTATCGTGTATGTCAATTTATCTATCTAATTATCCCAGTCTGTTCATATCTATCTATCTATCTATCTATCTATCTATCTATCTATCTATCTATCTATCTATCTATCTATCTCATTTTTATCGTGTAAGTCAATTTATCTATCTAATTATCCCAGTCTGTTCATATCTATCTATCTATCTATCTATCTATCTATCTATCTATCTATCTATCTATCTATCTATCTATCTATCTATCTATCTATCTCATTTTTATCGTGTTTGTCAATTTATCTATCTAATTATCCCAGTCTGTTCATATCTGTCTATCTATCTATCTATCTATCTATCTATCTATCTATCTATCTATCTATCTATCTATCTCATTTTTATCGTGTATGTCAATTTATCTATCTAATTATCCCAGTCTGTTCATATCTATCTATCTATCTATCTATCTATCTATCTATCTATCTATCTATCTATCTATCTATCTCCTTTTTATCGTGTATGTCAATTTATCTATCTAATTATCCCAGTCTGTTCATATCTATCTATCTATCTATCTATCTATCTATCTATCTATCTATCTATCTATCTATCTATCTATCTCATTTTTATCATTGTATGTCAATTTATCTATCTAATTATCCCAGTCTGTTCATATCTATCTATCTATCTATCTATCTATCTATATCTATCTATCTATCTATCTATCTATCTCATTTTTATCGTGTATGTCAATTTATCTATCTAATTATCCCAGTCTGTTCATATCTATCTATCTATCTATCTATCTATCTATCTATCTATCTATCTATCTATCTATCTATCTATCTCATTTTTATCGTGTTTGTCAATTTATCTATCTAATTATCCCAGTCGGTTCATATCTATCTATCTATCTATCTATCTATCTATCTATCTATCTATCTATCTATCTATCTCATTTTTATCGTGTTTGTCAATTTATCTAATTATCCCAGTCTGTTCATATCTATCTATCTATCTATCTATCTATCTATCTATCTATCTATCTATCCTCATTTTATCGTTTATGTCAATTTATCTATCTAATTATCCCAGTCTGTTCATATCTATCTATCTATCTATCTATCTATCTATCTATCTATCTATCTATCTATCTGTCTATCTATCTATCTATCTATCTATCTATCTATCTATCTATCTATCTATCTCCTTTTTATCGTGTATGTCAATTTATCTATCTAATTATCCCAGTCTGTTCATATCTATCTATCTATCTATCTATCTATCTATCTATCTATCTATCTATCTATCTATCTATCTATCTATCTATCTATCTATCTATCTCATTTTTTATCGTGTATGTCAATTTATCTATCTAATTATCCCAGTCTGTTCATATCTATCTATCTATCTATCTATCTATCTATCTATCTATCTATCTATCTATCTATCTATCTATCTATCTATCTATCTATCTCATTTTTATCGTGTATGTCAATTTATCTATCTAATTATCCCAGTCTGTTCATATCTATCTATCTATCTATCTATCTATCTATCTATCTATCTATCTATCATCTATCTCATTTTTATCATTGTCTGTCAATTTATCTATCTAATTATCCCAGTCGGTTCATATCTATCTATCTATCTATCTATCTATCTATCTATCTATCTATCTATCTATCATTTTTATCGTGTTTGTCAATTTATCTATCTAATTATCCCAGTCTGTTCTTATCTATCTATCTATCTATCTATCTATCTATCTATCTATCTATCTATCTATCTATCTATCTATCTATCTATCTATCTCATTTTTTTATCGTTTATGTCAATTTATCTATCTAATTATCCCAGTCTGTTCATATCTATCTATCTATCTATCTATCTATCTATCTATCTATCTATCTATCTATCTATCTATCTCACATTTTTATCGTGTTTCTCAATTTATCTATCTAATTATCCCAGTCTGTTCATATCTATCTATCTATCTATCTATCTATCTATCTATCTATCTATCTATCTATCTATCTATCTCATTTTTATCGTGTATGTCAATTTATCTATCTAATTATCCCAGTCTGTTCATATCTATCTATCTATCTATCTATCTATCTATCTATCTATCTATCTATCTATCTATCTATCTATCTATCTCATTTTTATCGGTTTGTCAATTTATCTATCTATTTATCCCAGTCTGTTCATATCTATCTATCTATCTATCTATCTATCTATCTATCTATCTATCTATCTATCTATCTCATTTTTATCGTGTATGTCAATTTATCTATCTAATTATCCCAGTCTGTTCATATCTATCTATCTGTCTATCTATCTATCTATCTATCTATCTATCTATCTATCTATCTATCTATCTCATTTTTATCGTGTATGTCAATTTATCTATCTAATTATCCCAGTCTGTTCATATCTATCTATCTATCTATCTATCTATCTATCTATCTATCTATCTATCTATCTATCTATCTCATTTTTATCGTGTATGTCAATTTATCAATCTAATTATCCCAGTCTGTTCATATCTATCTATCTATCTATCTATCTATCTATCTATCTATCTATCTATCTATCTATCTATCTATCTATCTATCTATCTCATTTTTATCGTGTATATCAATTTATCTATCTAATTATCCCAGTCTGTTCATATCTATCTATCTATCTATCTATCTATCTATCTATCTATCTATCTCATTTTTATCGTGTAAGTCAATTTATCTATCTAATTATCCCAGTCTGTTCATATCTATCTATCTATCTATCTATCTATCTATCTATCTATCTATCTATCTATCTATCTATCTCATTTTTATCGTGTTTGTCAATTTATCTATCTAATTATCCCAGTCTGTTCATATCTGTCTATCTATCTATCTATCTATCTATCTATCTATCTATCTATCTATCTATCTATCTCATTTTTTATCTGTATGTCAATTTATCTATCTAAATTATCCCAGTCTGTTCATATCTATCTATCTATCTATCTATCTATCTATCTATCTATCTATCTATCTATCTATCTATCTCCTTTTTATCGTGTATGTCAATTTATCTATCTATTATCCCAGTCTGTTCATATCTATC
>JBBBDQ010001163.1:475000-550000 GCA_037127315.1 Ascarosepion bandense
TTCATTCTCTCGACAATCATAGAAATCATCGGAACGATGATCAATCAAGAAGAATGAAAAAAGAATATTCATTCGAAAATCGCGAGCCTTTCTTTCAGTCATTGTTCATTGAAATCGCGTCCATAAATACGCTTGAGTTATTTTCTAATTCGTGAATAAATAATCTCCGTTTGTTTTCCTTATGCTGTGCAATTTTGTGTTTTTATTTTGAATCTTTTGTTAAAAGACGTCGTCACCGAAAGGGGATGATCTGGAGGCATGGCATGAATATTCGGTAGTTATTTATTCCGAAAGTAATGGCCGACGAAGTGCACGGTAGAAAACGTTTTGATAAAATGCTGGAAAATAAGAAAAAAAAAAAGAAAAAGAAAAAAGAAAATGAAAGGGAAAACTCGCCAGCAAAATACTTGTAATCTAAATTGATTTATAAATGGAACTTTGTGTGTGTGTGTCTGTGTGTGTCTGTGTCCGTTACCTATAGACTCCAAAACGGCTGAACTGATTTTCTTGAAAATTTACACAGTTGTACTATATGCGTCAACGAGTGTTCTTAGCTAGGTTTGGTGTCGAGCTACCCCAGATAAATATCGAAAATCGATAATCGAAAAAAATCGTGTTACAGAATGTGTGGTCCGATTTTAATCAAATTTGATACACTCATAGACATAAGAAACGATATTCAGAGGTTTCAAGACTGCAGTTTTTACAATAGTGCAGAAAATCGATAATATATATATATATATATATATATATATATATATATATATATATATATATAAAAGGCAAGATGTTTGTGTGTGTGTCTGTTTATCTGCTTGTATGTCTGTATTTTTTCCAGCCCTTTTATTTTAGTATTTGCTTCGTGTTTGGCTCAAAGTAGGTATAATTGTAGTTCTTGGCCACAGCCATGATACAATTTACTCAGAGGACTTACTTAGCCTTTAAAATTCGGTTTACGACGAAAACAACTTATTAGATATCGATACCAGGAAATCAAAATTTGACTTACATCCATTCATTTTTCTTTCAGTCTACGATTTCACTTTAACTGGAAACAACTATTGCTTTTTACTCTTTCGTGCCAACGTCCAAAAAGTCTGAGCTCCGGGACCATGGAATAGTTTTAAAGCTTTTATTACACCCGAGCAACGCCGGGTTATACTGCTAGTGCAATAATAAAATGACATACGTATACATCACCCAGTAGTGGAATTCCTTTCCGTCCTTTCCTATTCCTGCCATCTCTGTCAATTAAGTGCATTACGTCATACGTGTTAGGGACCTCGGCGTGGTATAATGGCTAGCAGGTTTGTCTGGCAAGAACAATTACTATTGAGCAGGGAGTTCGTTTCTCACTTGCTGCTCCCGCTCCCCACTTACAATCTTGTGCACCTACTAATCTACTCTGGGAAAAATCAGTTAGGCACCACGTCGTTCGGTAGTTTTTAGTTATCTTGTCCTGCTAGATCATATACAATTTAGTTAGTTCGGTTCGCAATAGATGCTCCACATTTCAGGCCTTGTGCAAGCCCTAAGCTATGATTAAAAAATCGCCACATTGAATGCACGCTTGGAAGACCATGTCACTTCCTATTCATTAGGCAAAAGATTTTCACACAGTAGGCTAACGTTCCTTTCTGCTGTATAATTACTATCTAATGTATAACTGAGAGGATGAGGGATGGACATCTATCTATCTATCTATCTATCTATCTATCTATCTATCTATCTATCTATCTCAATCTGTTCTTATCTATCTATCTATCTATCTATCTATCTATCTATCTATGAACAGATTCTATCTATCTATCCCTTCTGCTGTATAATGGCTGCTAGCCAAGGCTATAGAACCCTGTCTAACTTACTATCTAATGTATACCACATTTAATGCACGCTTGGAAAATAATGTCACTTCCTATTTGTGACAGGTTAGACAAAAGATTTTCACACAGTAGGAATGGCTCAACAACAAATGTGAAGAAGTAGAGAGACTGAGCAGGACCAACCAAGCAGAGATGCATAAAGAGATAAGAGAACTAACAGGACAAAAAACCTGTTCCTCAACAGGATAAAATCCAAGGATGGAAAAATCATATTAGAGAAAGAGGAAATACTCCAGCGAAGGGAAGTATATATAAAGGATCTTTTTTGCGACAAGGGAGAACAACCGAGAATACACAAGGAGATGGATGGACCGGAAATACTAAAATCCGAAGTGGAAGTTGCAATGGCCAAAATGAACAGAAACAAAGCACCTTGTCCAGACGGCATAGTGACAGCCTTAGAAGAATATTGCATAGAAAAAATTCAGCGGAATAATACCAGACAACCTAGGCAAGTCGATAGTTATAGCACTGCCGAAGAAACCAGGCGCAAACGAGTGTGCACTACACAGAACTATCAGCTTAATGCGCCACATTACCAAACTGATGGTCAGAATCCTGATGAATAGAGCAAGAAGCAAAATCAGGCCAGAGATAGGGCAAGAACAGTGCGGGTTCATCAAAGACACAGGAACAAGGAACGCCATATTCATGATTAGGATGCTCTCCGAAAGGGCAATACAAATGAAGAAAGATTTGTACCTATGTTTCATTGACTATGCGAAGGCATTCGACAAGATACGACACAAAGAACTGATGGAGATACTCGGCAGCCTCGACATTTTCGGCAAAGACATGAGAGTAATCAAGAATCTCTACTGGCAGCAAACGGCCTGCATACGGACAGGCAACGATCTCAGTAGATAGAAAGAGGCGTAAGACAAGGATTTTCACCGGATTTGTTCAACCTGTACAGTGAGAATATCTTGAGGACCCTAGATGACACCCAGGATTTGTTGTTGGAGGACACAACTTGAACAACATAAGGTACGCAGACGATAGAGTGCTGATCACGGATACGGAAAAGAAACTACAAGACCTCATACAGAAGGTAGCGGTGGAGAGCGACAAAAAAGGACTACAAATAAACTTTAAGAAAACCGAATGCATGGTCATCAGCAAAAGGTACAACCCAAAATGCCAAATAAATGTGGGAGATACCAGAATCAAGCAAGTACAAAAATTTAAATACTTAGGAAGTGTCCTAACTGAAGTGCGACACGGAGATCCGAAGGCGAATTGGCATGACAAAGGACGCGTTCCAGAAGCTGAGCAAAATACCAACACACATGAAAATCTCACTGGAAACAAAGAAAAGAGTGCTGGACTGCTACGTGATGTCAGTTCTTCAATACGGCAGCGAATGTTGGACAATATCATCGAAAATGAGTACAAAACTGGAAGCAGCAGAAATGTGGTTCTACAGAAGGATACTGCGGATATCGTGGACTGAGCATGCAAGCAACGATGAGGTGTTGGAAAGAATGGCAACAAAGAGGAAATTGATACTGAGCATCAGGAAGAGACAACTGAAATTCCTGGGACACGCAATGAGGAAGGAGATCCTGGAGAACCTGATACTGACTGGCCAGATAGAAGGAGAGAGAGACAGAGGAAGGCAGCGGATAGCATATTTGCAGGGCCTGATAAGGTGGTTGATGGAACGGGGGTTGACAGGAGTAACGGGAACAAACATACTAGGAGCCACAAGGGATAGGGAGATGTGGAGAATTATGATCGCCGACACCCTGAAAGGACAGGGCACATAGAAGAAGAAGAAGAAGAAGAAGAAGAAGAAGGCTAATGTTCTTTTCTGCTGTATAATAGTTGCCAGCCAAGGCTATAGAAGCCTGTCTGACTTACATTCTAATGTATAGCTGAGAGGAGGAGGGATGGATATCTATCTATCTATCTATCTATCTATCTATCTATCTATCTATCTATCTCAATCTGTTCCTATCTATCTATCTATCTATCTATCTATGAACAAATTCAGAAGTTTGGAATTCGAACTCGACTCTCTGATTTCTCATTCGGAACTGTTACTCATTACACCAGGGGTCGGCAACCTACGACACGGGTGTCACGTGTGGCACACCAAGCAATTTTCAATGGCACGATTTATTGAATTAAGGAAGTCTCTAGAAGACGAAAATTTAAAAAGTCTGCTTCTATTCTCAATTGTTGGACATTCTTCCTGAGATCTTTAATCTGTTTGAAGAAAATTGCCTTTCCTCTTCTTTCTGCTTTTGGTTCAACTTATTCTTGTGAGCAAAATTTCTCTCACATTAAGGCAGTGTTAAGTCCATAGCGAAAAAATATTTCACTACCGGATGAGCTGCTAAGAAACTAGTACCGAAACACACCAGCTCTTGGGTTGCAATAAGTGAATTACGTTTTTTTTCATAAATACTTATAATAAAAATATTACCCTATTAAGTATCGAACATTCTTCAAAAAGTAAATGACTACAAACAGTAGATTGTTAACCGATTTGTTTGTATTACTTCTAATATATATATGTCATCCACATACAAGCCTGTTTCGCTATATCACAGCTTAGCAGTGTGGCTAGATGCATCCACTCGCCGGGATCGAAACTTGACCGGTGCTGGTGTCAGTCGGAGTCTCTACTTCCTAAGCCATCGACGAATGGCATCAGAGAAGGGAAATTGTATCAGCGGTGTTTACACACGCCAGTCACCGAGAGCACTCAATTCATTTCTGAAGAGTCACGCATATAACTGAAGTGTAAAGTGTTTTTAAAAGTTTCTTCTCCAGAGAGCTCAATCGTAATGAGAGCATAATATATTAGTCATCCACATACAAGCCTGTTTCGCTGTATCACAGCTCATCAGAGTGGCTAGACGCATCCACTCGCCTCTGGCCGGGATCGAAATATATATATATATATATATATATATATATATATATATATATATTGTGTATTTTGGTAGAAATTCCTATTTTATACAAATTTCATTAAAAATGATTGGCAAGGTTCAGCAGTTACTTTCCTTGTGGGCTTCCTGATCATGTAATTTAATAATTATATATTTGGGTAGCAATCCCTCTTTTATACAATTTTAATTAAAAACGACTGACAAGGTATTGCGGTTATTTTCTTTGTTGGATAAACATGTATAAAAGAGGAGTTGATTTGAGAAACTTTATCTGTAAAATATTAGTGAAAAAATGGCGTTAGCGCCTTTCTTATATGATTTTGAAGTAATCTTAAAAAAATAGGAAAATATTCTTCGTAATCTAATGTTTCATTGAATTTTAGAAATTTAGGCATTAAACTTATTAAAGTGATCTCTCTAATTTTCTCATAATATCGTGTATAGTCGACTGTATCTAAAAAAGTCGGCACGTTTACACATATATAAAAAAATCTAAATTCTTTAAAAACTTATTGGTTCATTGATGATGAAGCTATAGGGAGCTGGTTAATGTTTCTTTAGTTCGACCTTGTGTCTTACTTAATCGAAACCCCTACATCTTACATGTTTTATCGATAAGTATCATTAGAAGGTTATTATCAGAAGGTATTCATTGTTATCAGAAGGTTGGTTGTCGGCAGGTTGGAATGTGTTGAATAGCGTGAAATAGTGTAAGAATAAAATATACATTTTTCATGTTAAAATTGAAATTTATTAAAAGAAATAAACGACAAGAATTCGTAGAAATTAATGTTTAATTAGAAAGTTTAGGGTGTCAAGAGTTGTAGAAAATGTCCGTAAGAGTAATGCATGTATTTAAAATATCCGCAGAAGTTTAGAGTTCATGGTTGTGTAGTAGCAGAGTGTAAAGTTTTTGTTCCTTCCTCTTTTTGGTAGGTCGCGACAGATTGAGAGAAAAAGAAGGCAAAACAAATGAAGGAGTTGTACTTAACACCTCCGTTTTGTTGTTGCTGTTGTCCTCTTTAGTGGCGTGGTGTGAAAATGAAGAAAGGGACGTTGGAAGAAGAGGCCAAATGAGACTGCGGTGTGACCTACGTCCGGGTTGGCGTGGAGTGAAAAGGAAGAAAAGAAAATTGGCAGTGAGGGTGAGTCAGCTTGAAGTTTCTTCTTTACATGGTGAGATGCTGTCAGCTACTGCTTCTATCTGACTGACTTTGACAGGTTAGCGTCGTGGTTTAAATAGTGAAAATTCTCCTGATACCGGTTCCAGCAAGCCTTTTCACCTCTAGGCGTGAAAATATGCCATATATGAATTTGCTGTCTTTAATCTAATCAGGATCGAGAACTTACTTTTCGCACTGACTTGTGAATTTTTCTTAGTTGGGTTTTTCCAAAATGTTTTTAGTTTTTAGTTTCAAATTTCTTATCTCTACAATGATTTGTACAAAGTTTTTCCACTTATGATTAATGGTTTTATTTAATATTAATATTATCTAAAACGGCGAAAATAATCAAGAATTTGAAATTAATTTTAAGCTTTATAAATTGCATTAATTAAAAAAATTAAAATTCATTATTGATCAAAACGTGTTATTTCTTACGACAATAGATCCCTTAATATATGCTGTTCATAAAAGCAATTGAAAGCTTTTCTAATTAAACGATGTCTTAGTTTTATTGTATACTAGCAGTATAGCCCGGCGTTGCTCGGGTGTAATGAAAGCTTTGCTTTAAAACTAATTCATGGTCCTGGAGCTCAGACTCTTTGGACGTTGGCACGGAAGACTAAAACGCAATAATTGTTTCCGGTTAAAGTGAAACCGTAGACTGAAAGAAAAATGAATGGATGTAAGTCAAATTTTGATTTCCTGGTATCGATATGAAGTAAGTTGTTTTTGTCATAAACTGAATTTTGAACGTTAAATAAGTCCTCTGTATGTCTGTATTTTTTCAGCCCTTTTATTTTAGTTTTTGCTTCGGGTTTGGCTCTAAGTAGATATAATTATAATTTTTAGTCTCAGCCCTGATAACATTTACTAAAGACTAAAAATTATAATTATATCTACTTAGAGCCAAACCCGAAGCAAAAACTAAAATAAAAGGGCTGAAAAAATACAGACATACAGGCAGATAAACAGACGCACACACAAACATCTTGTCTTTTAAATATATATATATTATCGATTTTCTGCACTATTGTAAGAACTGCAACCTTGAAACTTCTGAATATCGTTTCTTATGTCTTTGTCTATGAATGTATGAAATTTGATTAAAATCAGACCACTCCTTCTATAACCCAATTTTTTCGATTATCGATTTTCGATATTTATCGGGGGTACCTCGACACCAAACCTAGCTAAGAACACTCGCTGACGCTTATAGTACAACTGTGTATATTTTCAAGAAAATCGGTTCAGCCATTTCGGAGTCTATAGGTAACGGACGCACACACACACAGACAAAATTCCATTTATAAATATGTTTAGATTTGATTTTAGGATTCAGAGTAGATTTTTGCATGACAAAAAACAAATTTAAATTCTCTAAGGAGTCATGCTTTTAATTAATATAAATACGATGAGACTGGAGTTTTAATTGCTTAGAATTTCATAAAATTAAGTGTAGGTAACAGATATAAAATATTTTTAACAAGATTTTCTAAAAACAGAAATGTAAAGACCCATTCATTTGTTAATAATTTCTGAAAATTTAATTAAAATCCAGGAATTGTTGTTGCAAGAATTTTCAAACTATGTGTTTTTACCGCAAAAAATACGTTAACATTTCTTATACTAACCTTTTGCCTTTTTTTCAAACGCAAAAAAAAACAAGGTTTTTATCCAAAGTTTTGAACGTTATAGAAACGATGAATAAATTTTATAAAATAACAAAAAAATACTTTGGTCTTTTCTCTTAATAATAACATCAACGTTTTGACGAAAATACTTTATTTTTACCAAGTTTGGGGACTTTTTTCATCATGGCATGCTCTTTTTAGTGAAGTTTGTAGATTATTAGTTCACACAAAAGCCTTTTAAATATTTGGTCCACAGTAAAAAAAAATCTGTGGTTGATGAAAAGTTTTTATCACTAAGAGTCTTTATTGTTGTTAATAGAGATGGTTTATTGGAAGTCGTCGTCTGATCGCCCTGCTGTTGTAGCTGATCCTTTTGAAGTGGCTGAGACATGTTTCTTTCAGCACGCCGGAAAGTGAAAGAAACTATAAAAGCGAGTCGTCTTGGAGGCTGTCACATCTCTTCTGTGTTTGGACGGCTTTGTCACTGCCTGAATGTCGGAATCTGTGGGATTTTTTGATAAATTTTTCCCGAAAGTAGGTTTTAGTTTGTTCTTATTGGTCAAATATTTTACATTGTGATCTTAAAGTCTTACCAATTGACACTTGGTTTAAATGGTGTTCGTTGTATTTTAAAATATTGAATTTACTTTTTGGAATGTTTGCAATATCGGTATTTTTGTATTGTGAATATGTTTGCAATATTGGGTAAAAAATAAAAATTGTGCCTGATTTAACATGGCGCAATATGTAGGCAATGAGCAATTTTTATTCATTAATACTCTTGGGGAAGGCATAAATCTTTTTCCTCTAATATATATGGATAAAGTAGCTGGGTAGACTGAACGCTTTAGCCTTTGTTGTCGAATCGTGTGGATGACGAGATAGTTCGATGTCAAGTTAAGAATAGATCTCCTGACGCACTTCTGTCCGAGAGATATCGCCACTAAATCGCGAAAAAAATGCATTTTTAAAACTGAAAAACTTATTTTAGTTTTAATTGAAAGTTAAATGATTAAATATACAATTTCCAGTAAGTAAAATACTTTCAGAATTATATTGAATTGGAATATAAATGTTTGAGATTTTATTTTAATTTTTGAATTTTGCCGCTTTAGTTCTCGTTAATTCTCGGTTTTAAAAATCTTCCAAAAATAAAATATACATCTGTGACACATTGTTTTTGGAAAGTTAGCAAATTTAGATCTAATTTACACAAGTATTACTTATTTATAGCGTGAAATTTAGAATACAACTATTTTTTAATCACAGATTTGAACTTTTTGACCTGTCCGCCGTATATCAAGAACTTGTTGACTGTTCATATAAGTTTCCGAAACAAAATCGAAACATATCAAAATCTCAGGCGCTCGTTTCGTTTTTCTCTCAATCTCTGACGAAGATTTAATAAAAGTGAAACATTTTAGACAAATATACGTTTCCAATTTGTTCGTCATTTTATCAGTATCGTCACATCTATCTATCTATCTATCTATCTATCTATCTATCTATCTCAGTCTGTTCTATCTATCTATCTATCTATCTATCTATCTATCTATCTATCTATCTATCTATCTATCTCAGTCTGTTCATATCTATCTATCTATCTATCTATCTATCTATCTATCTATCTATCTATCTCAGTCTGTTCTATCTATCTATCTATCTATCTATCTATCTATCTATCTATCTATCTATCTATCTATCTATTCTGACCAAAGGATGGAAGTAACGGAAATGTTTTGAATAAGAATTCTGTTCTGTTATTTTGCACTTTTTATAGGAATAGTCACTTCCTCCTTCAATAAATACTAAATTGCGTGACTTTCGGGGACGGAACTGTTAAACAGTCTAGACGCAGCTATGAGTTATGAGGCCGTTTAGAGACAGTCGAGACGCAGCGTAACTATACACTTTGGACGTACACATCTATTTGCTGACTAGTAACACTCGTATTTGTATATATGTTCTGTTATTATGATATACTGGTTAAACCTACTTTCTTGTTTCCGTGTCTTTTTTCCTGGCCCAAACAGCACACGACTAACATTCTTATTTGTATATATGTTCTGTTATTCTAATACACTGGTTAAACCTACTTTCTTGTTTCCGTGTCTTTTTTCCTGGCCCAAACAGCACAAGACTAACATTCTTATTTGTATATATGTTCTGTTATTCTAATACACTGGTTAAACCTACTTTCTTGTTTCCGTGTCTTTTTTCCTTGCCCAAACAGCACACGACTAACATTCTTATTTGTATATATGTTCTGTTATTCTAATACACTGGTTAAACCTACTTTCTTGTTTCCGTGTCTTTTTTCCTGGCCCAAACAGCACACGACTAACACTCTTATTTGTGTATATGTTTTGTTATTCTAATACACTGGTTAAACCTACCTTCTTGTTTTCCGTGTCTTACTTCCCTTGCCCTAACAGGCCACAACATATTCAGATATATTTTTCAGTAACCTGTCTCATCCCCACACATAAAACAAATAAACGTTGCCTTACACCTAATGGTGTCTAGGGCAGCGTTTTTGTTGTTTCCGTAACAAACCGTTTTTATATGGAGCAGGGTTGTTAGCCCTGCGTCCAAGCCCCAAATCTGGAGGAAGGTGATTTTCTAAGCGTAGGTTAGACGTAAAACACCACCGAAAGTAGGGGGTACCCAGTGAGGATCCAACTCACTACTCAGTTATAATGATTCTAACGAGACGAGCTTGCTAACCATTACACCACGTCGAGGTGCCCATCTCCACACATAGGCACATTTACACACACACACACACACACACACACACACACACACACACACACACACACACACATAGGCACACTTAAACACACACACATACACACTATTAAAAGATTCTGTTTGAATTATTTTAAATCATAACGATTATTGTTATTATTGCGATGACGATGATAGAATGATTTATTTGGTGGCTCCGGTGGTTGGGTACTTGCCAATGATCAGTGTTCGAGTCCAGGTGAAAATGCAGATATCGTATGTTTATTCCCAAGGTCGCTTTTACATTTGGCGCGACACAATTATTCCATTCCCCATCAGTTCCCATTCACTCGGTCTCACATCGTGCTAAGCTAAGATGCAATTTGTACAGTAATGAGTTGACCGTTTCCTCTTCAAACAACATCGACCATTATCTTCATTATCCAAAGGTGATTAAACGCAGTTGAAAACTTGCCACAGGGACTTATGATCCATTGCCATCACTTACTCAGTGAGCCGACGTCTATAAATACTTCAAAAGTGTTCGCGTTAATACTTTAACACGTCATTTTATACCGGGTAGATTTGTGAAATTTCCAAAATATACCCACCTTGTATTTAACCTCTCGTTCTTTGCCACTCCCGAGCGTAATTTGCTTGTTGAGTTCGCGTGATTGCAGCGTTCGACGCCCAGTAATGTGTAGGGAAACGGGGGTGGTTAGGCTTATTGGAACATTGGTGTGGTCATTCTATCGACGCATTATTCAAGACTTTGATCGATTATATTGCAAGAGACGGCCAAGAAACATCCAAATTGATTTGGAATCTGTTATTGTTTAAAGGGTCTCGTCGAAACTTGAGAGAATATATGAAAAAAAAAGAAGAAAATAGCGCATTTGCTCCAGAGAATCATACGAGTGCAGTGATTTTTTCGAAATATGGATTCTCATTGCATGTCGGTATGCTTGATATTTCCAACGTCCTAGCTAATCTGATCTCTCCTCTGACATATTTGTAGAAGCACAGTCGGGGAAAAATGCCGCATCTGCTCTAGAGAAACAAAAAAAAAAAAAGGATAGCATCTTTTGGAAATATGGGTTCACATTGCATGTCGGTATGGTTGATATTTCCACCGCCGTAGCTAATCTGATCTCTACTCTGACATATTTGTAGAAGCACAGTCGGGGAAAAATGCCGCATCTGCTCTAGAGAAACAAAAGAGTACGGCATCTTTTAGAAATATGGATTCTCATTGCATGTCGGTATGGTTGATATTTCCACCGCCGTAGCTAATCTGATCTCTACTCTGACATATTTGTAGAAGCACAGTCGGGGAAAAATGCCGCATCTGCTCTAGAGAAACAAAAGAGTACGGCATCTTTTAGAAATATGGATTCTCATTGCATGTCGGTATGCTTGATATTTCCACCGCCGTAGCTAATCTGATCTCTCCTCTGACATAATTATAGCAGCTCAGTCGGAGAAAATGTATTTGCTCCAGAGAAACAAAAGATTGCAGAACTTTTTGGTAATATGGCTTCTCACTGCCTGTTGATGTGCTTCATATTTACACCGCTGATCTCTCCTCGGGTCTCTCGCTAGCAGCTCAGTGAGTGAAAATAAAATAGTCAAATTCATGCATCAAAGACCAATCTAGTGACCTTCTACCATCACCGATGGGAACCAGAAATTTTCATACATCTTGATAAACAGATGATCCGTCAGACAGGCAGTACGTCTTGAGCGCCTCTTGGGATTTAAACTCAACCTTGGTCTCAATTGCAACTCGTATATACGAGCCATTAGTAAAGAAGTTGGAAAAATAGTCATTTCCCTGTACGGCTGCAGTAAGTACCTGGCACCTCCAGCGATCCTCCACCTTTACAAGAGGAAACTCAGGGCAAAAATGAAACTCGTACATACGATCCCTCAATAAAGATGTTGGAAAAATGGTCTGTTAACTGTTTCCACTTTAGTAAGTAACTGACTCCTCCTGCTATCCACTAAATTACAAAAGCCATATCAGACTAAAATGAAACTCGTACATACAATCACTCAAAAAGATGCGGGAAAAATGGTCGTTTCCCTGTACCGCCCCAGTAAGTACCTGACACCTCCTGCTATCCACTACATTCGCAGTAGCCAGATCAGGCCTAAAATGAGAATGGTACATACAATCAATCATTAAAGATGCGGGAAAAATAGTCGGTTCCTTGTATCACACCAGTAAGTACCTGAATCCTCCTGCAATTTTCTAAATTTACAATAGCCAGATCCGGCCTGAAATGAAACTTGTACATACAATCAACCATTAAAAATGCGGGAAAAATAGTCGGTTTATTGTATCACTGCAGTAAGTACCTGACTCCACCTGTATTCCTCTACCTTTACAATAATCAGATCAGACCTAAAATAAAAGTTGTACATACAATCAATCAATAAAGATGCTGAAAAAATAGTCGGTTACTCGTATCATTCCAGTAAGGACCTGACACCCTCTGCTATCAAGAAAGGTGCGGGAAAAAAATCGGTCCCTTGTACCACTCCAGTAATTATCTGATTCCTCGTGCTATCTTTTACCTTTACAAAACGCAGATTAGGCCTAAAATGAAAATTGTACATACAATCAATTACTAAAGATGCGGGAAAAATAGTCGGTTCCTTGTATCACTCCAGTAAGTACCTGACACCTCCTGCTATCCACTACATTCACAGTAGCCAGATCAGGCCTTAAATGAAACTTTTACGTACAATCAATCATTAAAGATGCGGGAAAAATAGTCGGTTCCTTGTATCACTCCAGTAAGTACCTGACACCTCCTGCTATCCACTACATTCACAGTAGCCAGATCAGGCCTTAAATGAAACTTTTACGTACAATCAATCATTAAAGATGCGGGAAAAATAGTCGGTTCCTTGTATCACTCCAGTAAGTACCTGACACCTCCTGCTATCCACTACATTCACAGTAGCCAGATCAGGCCTTAAATGAAACTTTTACGTACAATCAATTATTAAACATGCGGGAAAAATAGTCGGTTCCTTGTATCACTCCAGTAAGTACCTGACACCTCCTGCTATCCACTACATTCACAGTAGCCAGATCAGGCCTTAAATGAAACTTTTACGTACAATCAATTATTAAAGATGCGGGAAAAATAGTCGGTTCTTTGTATCACTCCAGTAAGTACCTGTCACCTCCTGCTATCCACTACATTCACAGTAGGCAGATCAGGCCTTAAATGAAATTTGACGTACATTCAATTATTAAACATGCGGGAAAAATAGTCGGTTCCTTGTATCACTCCAGTAAGTACCTGACACCTCCTGCTATCCACTACATTCACAGTAGGCAGATCAGGACTTAAATGAAACTTTTACGTACAATCAATCATTAAAGATGCGGGAAAAATAGTTGGTTCTTTGTATCACTCCAGTAAGTACCTGATACCTCCTGCTATCCACTATATTCACAGTAGCCAGATCAGGCCTTAAATGAAACTTTTACGTACAATCAATTATTAAAGATGGGGGAAAAATAGTCGGTTCCTTGTATCACTCCAGTAAGTACCTGACACCTCCTGCTATCCACTACATTCACAGTAGCCAGATCAAACCTTAAATGAAACTTTTACGTACAATCAATTATGAAACATGCGGGAAAAATAGTCGGTTCCTTGTATCACTCCAGTAAGTACCTGACACCTCCTGCTATCCGCTACATTCACAGTAGCCAGATCAGGCCTTAAATGCAACTTTTACGTACAATCAATTATTAAAGATGCGGGAAAAATAGTCGGTTCTTTGTATCACTTCAGTAAGTACCTGACACCTCCTGCTATCCACTACATTCACAGTAGGCAGATCAGGCCTTAAATGAAACTTTTACGTACATTCAATTATTAAATATGCGGGAAAAATAGTCGGTTCTTTGTATGACTTCAGTAAGTACCTGACTCCTCCTGCTATCCACTACATTCACAGTAGCCAGATCAGGCCTTAAATGAAACTTTTACGTACAATCAATCATTAAAGATGCGGGAAAAATAGTCGGTTCCTTGTATCACTCCAGTAAGTACCTGACACCTCCTGCTATCCACTACATTCACAGTAGCCAGATCAGGCCTGAAATGAAACTTTTACGTACAATCAATCATTAAAGATGCGGGAAAAATAGTCGGTTCCTTGTATCACTCCAGTAAGTACCTGACACCTCCTGCTATCCACTACATTCACAGTAGCCAGATCAGGCCTGAAATGAAACTTTTACGTACAATCAATCATTAAAGATGCGGGAAAAATAGTCGGTTCCTTGTATCACTCCAGTAAGTACCTGACACCTCCTGCTATCCACTACATTCACAGTAGCCAGATCAGGCCTGAAATGAAACTTTTACGTACAATCAATCATTAAAGATGCGGGAAAAATAGTCGGTTCCTTGTATCACTCCAGTAAGTACCTGACACCTCCTGCTATCCACTACATTCACAGTAGCCAGATCAGGCCTGAAATGAAACTTTTACGTACAATCAATCATTAAAGATGCGGGAAAAATAGTCGGTTCCTTGTATCACTCCAGTAAGTACCTGACACCTCCTGCTATCCACTACATTCACAGTAGCCAGATCAGGCCTTAAATGAAACTTTTACGTACAATCAATCATTAAAGATGCGGGAAAAATAGTCGGTTCCTTGTATCACTCCAGTAAGTACCTGACTCCTCCTGCTATCCACTACATTCACAGTAGCCAGATCAGGCCTTAAATGAAACTTTTACGTACAATCAATCATTAAAGATGCGGGAAAAATAGTCGGTTCCTTGTATCACTCCAGTAAGTACCTGACACCTCCTGCTATCCACTACATTCACAGTAGGCAGATCAGGCCTTAAATGAAACTTTTACGTACAATCAATCATTAAAGATGCGGGAAAAATAGTTGGTTCTTTGTATCACTCCAGTAAGTACCTGATACCTCCTGCTATCCACTATATTCACAGTAGCCCGATCAGGCCTTAAATGAAACTTTTACGTACAATCAATTATTAAAAATGCGGGAAAAATAGTCGGTTCCTTGTATCACTCCAGTAAGTACCTGACACCTCCTGCTATCCACTACATTCACAGTAGCCAGATCAGGCCTTAAATGAAACTTTTACGTACAATCAATTATTAAACATGCGGGAAAAATAGTCGGTTCCTTGTATCACTCCAGTAAGTACCTGACACCTCCTGCTATCCACTACATTCACAGTAACCAGATCAGGCCTTAAATGAAACTTTTACGTACAATCAATTATTAAACATGCGGGAAAAATAGTTGGTTCTTTGTATCACTCCAGTAAGTACCTGACACCTCCTGCTATCCACTACATTCACAGTAGCCAGATCAGGCCTTAAATGAAACTTATACGTATAAACAATCATTAAAGATGCGGGAAAAATAGTCGGTTCCTTGTATCACTCCAGTAAGTACCTGACACCTCCTGCTATCCACTACATTCACAGTAGCCAGATCAGGCCTTAAATGAAACTTTTAGGTAACTTTCAATTTTTAAACATGCGGGAAAAATAGTCGGTTCCTTGTATCACTCCAGTAAGTACCTGACACCTCCTGCTATCCACTACATTCACAGTAGGCAGATCAGGCCTTAAATGAAACTTTTACGTACAATCAATCATTAAAGATGCGGGAAAAATAGTTGGTTCTTTGTATCACTCCAGTAAGTACCTGATACCTCCTGCTATCCACTATATTCACAGTAGCCAGATCAGGCCTTAAATGAAACTTTTACGTACAATCAATTATTAAAGATGGGGGAAAAATAGTCGGTTCCTTGTATCACTCCAGTAAGTACCTCCGACACCTCCTGCTATCCACTACATTCACAGTAGGCAGATCAGGCCTTAAATGAAACTTTTACGTACAATCAATCATTAAAGATGCGGGAAAAATAGTTGGTTCTTTGTATCACTCCAGTAAGTACCTGATACCTCCTGCTATCCACTATATTCACAGTAGCCAGATCAGGCCTTAAATGAAACTTTTACGTACAATCAATTATTAAAGATGGGGGAAAAATAGTCGGTTCCTTGTATCACTCCAGTAAGTACCTGACACCTCCTGCTATCCACTACATTCACAGTAGCCAGATCAAACCTTAAATGAAACTTATACGTATAAACAATCATCAAAAATGCGGGAAAAATAGTCGGTTCCTTGTATCACTCCAGTAAGTACCTGACACCTCCTGCTATCCACTACATTCACAGTAGCCAGATCAGGCCTTAAATGAAACTTTTACGTACATTCAATTTTTAAACATGCGGGAAAAATAGTCGGTTCCTTGTATCACTCCAGTAAGTACCTGACACCTCCTGCTATCCGCTACATTCACAGTAGCCAGATCAGGCCTTAAATGCAACTTTTACGTACAATCAATTATTAAAGATGCGGGAAAAATAGTCGGTTCTTTGTATCACTTCAGTAAGTACCTGACACCTCCTGCTATCCACTACATTCACAGTAGGCAGATCAGGCCTTAAATGAAACTTTTACGTACATTCAATTATTAAATATGCGGGAAAAATAGTCGGTTCTTTGTATGACTTCAGTAAGTACCTGACTCCTCCTGCTATCCACTACATTCACAGTAGCCAGATCAGGCCTTAAATGAAACTTTTACGTACAATCAATCATTAAAGATGCGGGAAAAATAGTCGGTTCCTTGTATCACTCCAGTAGGTATCTGACACCTCCTGCTATCCACTACATTCACAGTAGCCAGATCAGGCTAAATCGACTTTACATGCAATCAATCATTAAAGATGCGGGAAAAATAGTCGGTTCCTTCCTTATCCTCCAGTAAGTACCTGTGCCTCCTGCTATCACTACCATTCACCAGTAGCCAGATCAGGCCTGAAATGAAGCATACGTACAAATCAATCATTAAAGATGCGGGAAAAATAGTCGGTTCCTTGTATCACTCCAGTGGTACGGCCTCCTGCTATCATTTAGATACAGTAGCCAGATCAGGCCTTAAATGGAACTTTTACGTACAATCAATCATTAAAGATGCGGGAAAAATAGTCGGTTCCTTGTATCACTCCAGTAAGTACCTGACACCTCCTGCTATCCACTACGTTACGAGTAGCCAGATCAGGCCTTAAATGAAACTTTTACGTACAATCAATCATTAAAGATGCAGGAAAAATAGTGAGTTTTCAGCCTTATCCTTTTCCAGTAGTACCTGACACCTCATGCTATCCACTGCATTCACAGTAGCCAGATCAGGCCTTAAATGAAACTTTTACGGTAATCGGTATTAAACATGCGGGAAAAATAGTTGGTTCTTTGTATCACTCCAGTAAGTACCTTTGACACCTCACTGCTATCCACTACATTCACAGTAGCGAATCAGGCCTTAAATGAAACTTTTACGTACAATCAATCATTAAAGATGCGGGAAAATAGTCGGTTCTTATATCAATGATACTGACACCTCCTGATATCTGCTGCATTCACAGTAGCCAGATCAGGTCTTAAATGAAACTTTTACGTACAAATCAATCATTAAAGATGCAGGAAAAATAGTTGGTTCTTTGTATCACTCCAGTAAGTACCTGACACCTCCTGCTATCCACTACATTCACAGTAGCCAGATCAGGCCTTAAATGAAACTTACGTACAATCAATTATTAAACATGCGGGAAAAATAGTCGGTTCTTTGTATCACTTCAGTAAGTACCTGACACCTCCTGATATCCACTACATTCACAGTAGCCAGATCAGGCCTTAAATGGCTTTTACGTACAATAATTAGTATTAAATGCGGAAAAATAGTCGGTTCTTTGTATGACTTCAGTAAGTACCTGACTCCTCCTGCTATCCACTACATTCACCAGTAGCCAGATCAGGCCTTAAATGAAACTTTTACGTACAATCAATCATTAAAGATGCGGGAAAAATAGTCGGTTCCTTGTATCACTCCAGTAAGTACCTGACACCTCCTGCTATCCACTACATTCACAGTAGCCAGATCAGGCCTGAAATGAAACTTTTACGTACAATCAATTGTGGAATGCGGGAAAAATAGTCGGTTCCTTGTATCACTCCAGTAAGTATACGGCCTCCTGCTATCCACTACATTCAGTAGCCAGATCAGGCCTGAAATGAAACTTTTACGTACAATCAATCATTAAAGATGCAGGAAAAAATAGTCGGTTCAACCTGTCCACTCCAGTAAGTACCTGACACCTCCTGCTATCACTACATTCACATTGTGAATCAGACAAGAATGTTTTACGTACAATCAATCATTAAAGATGCCAGGAAAATGTAGTGGTTCTTGTATCACTCCAGTAAGTACCCGACACCTCCTACTATCCACTACATTCACAGTAGCCAGATCAGGCCTGAAATGAAACTTTTACGTACAATCAATCATTAAAGATGCGGGAAAAATAGTCGGTTCCTTGTATCACTCAGTAAGTACCTGACACCTCCTGCTATCCACTACATTCACAGTAGCCAGATCAGGCCTGAAATGAAACTTTTTACGTACAATCAATCATTAAAGATGCGGGAAAAATAGTCGGTTCCTTGTATCACTCCAGTAAGTACCTGACACCTCCTGCTATCCACTACATTCACAGTAGCCAGATCAGGCCTGAAATGAAACTTTTACATACAATCAATCATTAAAGATGCGGGAAAAATAGTCGGTTCCTTGTATCACTCCAGTAAGTACCTGACACCTCCTGCTATCCACTACATTCCACAGTAGCCAGATCAGGCCTGAAATGAAACTTTTACGTACAATCAATCATTAAAGATGCGGAAAAAATAGTCGGTTCCTTGTATCACTCCAGTAAGTACCTGACACCTCCTGCTATCCACTACATTCACAGTAGCCAGATCAGGCCTTAAATGAAACTTTTACGTACAATCAATCATTAAAGATGCGGGAAAAATAGTCGGTTCCTTGTATCACTCCAGTAAGTAACTGACTCCTCCTGCTATCCACTACATTCACAGTAGCCAGATCAGGCCTTAAAGGAAACTTTTACGTACAATCAATCATTAAAGATGCGGGAAAAATAGTCGGTTCCTTGTATCACTCCAGTAAGTACCTGACACCTCCTGCTATCCACTACATTCACAGTAGGCAGATCAGGCCTTAAATGAAACTTTTACGTACAATCAATCATTAAAGATGCGGGAAAAATAGTTGGTTCTTTGTATCACTCCAGTAAGTACCTGATACCTCCTGCTATCCACTATATTCA
This sequence comes from Ascarosepion bandense, assembly GCA_037127315.1. Taxonomy (NCBI): domain Eukaryota; kingdom Metazoa; phylum Mollusca; class Cephalopoda; order Sepiida; family Sepiidae; genus Ascarosepion; species Ascarosepion bandense. The sequence goes on from JBBBDQ010001163.1 coordinate 494,602, forward strand.
CAGTAGCCCGATCAGGCCTTAAATGAAACTTTTACGTACAATCAATTATTAAAAATGCGGGAAAAATAGTCGGTTCCTTGTATCACTCCAGTAAGTACCTGACACCTCCTGCTATCCACTACATTCACAGTAGCCAGATCAGGCCTTAAATGAAACTTTTACGTACAATCAATTATTAAACATGCGGGAAAAATAGTCGGTTCCTTGTATCACTCCAGTAAGTACCTGACACCTCCTGCTATCCACTACATTCACAGTAACCAGATCAGGCCTTAAATGAAACTTTTACGTACAATCAATTATTAAACATGCGGGAAAAATAGTCGGTTCCTTGTATCACTCCAGTAAGTACCTGACACCTCCTGCTATCCACTACATTCACAGTAGCCAGATCAGGCCTTAAATGAAACTTTTACGTACAATCAATTATTAAACATGCGGGAAAAATAGTCGGTTCCTTGTATCACTCCAGTAAGTACCTGACACCTCCTGCTATCCACTACAATTCACAGTAGCCAGATCAGGCCTTAAATGAAACTTTTACGTACAATCAATCATTAAAGATGCGGGAAAAATAGTCGGTTCCTTGTATCACTCCAGTAAGTACCTGACACCTCCTGCTATCCACTACATTCACAGTAGCCAGATCAAGCCTTAAATCAAACTTTTATGTACAATCAATTATTAAACATGCGGGAAAAATAGTCGGTTCCTTGTATCACTCCAGTAAGTACCTGACACCTCCTGCTATCCACTACATTCACAGTAGCCAGATCAGGCCTTAAATGGAACTTATACGTATAAACAATCATTAAAGATGCGGGAAAAATAGTCGGTTCCTTGTATCACTCCAGTAAGTACCTGACACCTCCTGCTATCCACTACATTCACAGTAGCCAGATCAGGCCTTAAATGAAACTTTTACGTACATTCAATTTTTAAACATGCGGAAAAAATAGTCGGTTCCTTGTATCAATCCAGTAAGTTACCTGACACCTCCTGCTATCCGCTACATTCACAGTAGCCAGATCAGGCCTTAAATGCAACTTTTACGTACAATCAATTATTAAAGATGCGGGAAAAATAGTCGGTTCTTTGTATCACTTCAGTAAGTACCTGACACCTCCTGCTATCCACTACATTCACAGTAGGCAGATCAGGCCTTAAATGAAACTTTTACGTACATTCAATTATTAAACATGCGGGAAAAATAGTCGGTTCTTTGTATCACTTCAGTAAGTACCTGACTCCTCCTGCTATCCACTACATTCACAGTAGCCAGATCAGGCCTTACATGAAACTTTTACGTACAATCAATTATTAAACATGCGGGAAAAATAGTCGGTTCTTTGTATCACTTCAGTAAGTACCTGACACCTCCTGCTATCCGCTACATTCACAGTAGCCAGATCAGGCCTTAAATGAAACTTATACGTATAAACAATCATTAAAGATGCGGGAAAAATAGTCGGTTCCTTGTATCACTCCAGTAAGTACCTGACACCTCCTGCTATCCACTACATTCACAGTAGGCAGATCAGGCCTTAAATGAAACTTTTACGTACATTCAATTATTAAACATGCGGGAAAAATAGTCGGTTCTTTGTATCACTTCAGTAAGTACCTGACTCCTCCTGCTATCCACTACATTCACAGTAGCCAGATCAGGCCTTACATGAAACTTTTACGTACAATCACTCATTAAAGATGCGGGAAAAATAGTCGGTTCCTTGTATCACTCCAGTAGGTATCTGACACCTCCTGCTATCCACTACATTCACAGTAGGCAGATCAGGCCTTAAATGAAACTTTTACGTACATTCAATTATTAAACATGCGGGAAAAATAGTCGGTTCCTTTTATCACTCCAGTAAGTACCTGACACCTCCTGCTATCCACTACATTCACAGTAGCCAGATCAGGCTTTAAATGAAACTTTTACGTACAATCAATTATTAAAGATGCGGGAAAAATAGTCGGTTCTTTGTATCACTCCAGTAAGTACCTGTCACCTCCTGCTATCCACTACATTCACAGTAGGCAGATCAGGCCTTAAATGAAACTTTGACGTACATTCAATTATTAAAAATGCGGGAAAAATAGTCGGTTCCTTGTATCACTCCAGTAAGTACCTGACACCTCCTGCTATCCACTACATTCACAGTAACCAGATCAGGCCTTAAATGAAACTTTTACGTACAATCAATTATTAAACATGCGGGAAAAATAGTTGGTTCTTTGTATCACTCCAGTAAGTACCTGACACCTCCTGCTATCCACTACATTCACAGTAGCCAGATCAGGCCTGAAATGAAACTTTTACGTACAATCAATCATTAAAGATGCGGGAAAAATAGTCGGTTCCTTGTATCACTCCAGTAAGTACCTGACACCTCCTGCTATCCACTACATTCACAGTAGCCAGATCAAGCCTTAAATCAAACTTTTATGTACAATCAATTATTAAACATGCGGGAAAAATAGTCGGTTCCTTGTATCACTCCAGTAAGTACCTGACACCTCCTGCTATCCACTACATTCACAGTAGCCAGATCAGGCCTTAAATGGAACTTATACGTATAAACAATCATTAAAGATGCGGGAAAAATAGTCGGTTCCTTGTATCACTCCAGTAAGTACCTGACACCTCCTGCTATCCACTACATTCACAGTAGCCAGATCAGGCCTTAAATGAAACTTTTACGTACATTCAATTTTTTTAAACATGCGGGAAAAATAGTCGGTTCCTTGTATCAATCCAGTAAGTACCTGACACCTCCTGCTATCCGCTACATTCACAGTAGCCAGATCAGGCCTTAAATGCAACTTTTACGTACAATCAATTATTAAAGATGCGGGAAAAATAGTCGGTTCTTTGTATCACTTCAGTAAGTACCTGACACCTCCTGCTATCCACTACATTCACAGTAGGCAGATCAGGCCTTAAATGAAACTTTTACGTACATTCAATTATTAAACATGCGGGAAAAATAGTCGGTTCTTTGTATCACTTCAGTAAGTACCTGACTCCTCCTGCTATCCACTACATTCACAGTAGCCGGATCAGGCCTTACATGAAACTTTTACGTACAATCAATTATTAAAGATGCGGGAAAAGTAGTCGGTTCTTTGTATCACTTCAGTAAGTACCTGACACCTCCTGCTATCCGCTACATTCACAGTAGCCAGATCAGGCCTTAAATGAAACTTATACGTATAAACAATCATTAAAGATGCGGGAAAAATAGTCGGTTCCTTGTATCACTCCAGTAAGTACCTGACACCTCCTGCTATTCATACATTCACAGTAGGCAGATCAGGCCTTAAATGAAACTTTTACGTACATTCAATTATTAAACATGCGGGAAAAATAGTCGGTTCTTTGTATCACTTCAGTAAGTACCTGACTCCTCCTGCTATCCACTACATTCACAGTAGCCAGATCAGGCCTTACATGAAACTTTTACGTACAATCACTCATTAAAGATGCGGGAAAAATAGTCGGTTCCTTGTATCACTCCAGTAGGTATCTGACACCTCCTGCTATCCACTACATTCACAGTAGGCAGATCAGGCCTTAAATGAAACTTTTACGTACATTCAATTATTAAACATGCGGGAAAAATAGTCGGTTCCTTTTATCACTCCAGTAAGTACCTGACACCTCCTGCTATCCACTACATTCACAGTAGCCAGATCAGGCTTTAAATGAAACTTTTACGTACAATCAATTATTAAAGATGCGGGAAAAATAGTCGGTTCTTTGTATCACTCCAGTAAGTACCTGTCACCTCCTGCTATCCACTACATTCACAGTAGCCAGATCAGGCCTTAAATGAAACTTTGACGTACATTCAATTATTAAATATGCGGGAAAAATAGTCGGTTCCTTGTATCACTCCAGTAAGTACCTGACACCTCCTGCTATCCACTACATTCACAGTAGCCAGATCAGGCCTTACATGAAACTTTTACGTACAATCAATTATTAAAGATGCGGGAAAAATAGTCGGTTCTTTGTATCACTTCAGTAAGTACCTGACACCTCCTGCTATCCGCTACATTCACAGTAGCCAGATCAGGCCTTAAATGAAACTTATACGTATAAACAATCATTAAAGATGCGGGAAAAATAGTCGGTTCCTTGTATCACTCCAGTAAGTACCTGACACCTCCTGCTATCCACTACATTCACAGTAGGCAGATCAGGCCTTAAATGAAACTTTTACGTACATTCAATTATTAAACATGCGGGAAAAATAGTCGGTTCTTTGTATCACTTCAGTAAGTACCTGACTCCTCCTGCTATCCACTACATTCACAGTAGCCAGATCAGGCCTTACATGAAACTTTTACGTACAATCACTCATTAAAGATGCGGGAAAAATAGTCGGTTCCTTGTATCACTCCAGTAGGTATCTGACACCTCCTGCTATCCACTACATTCACAGTAGGCAGATCAGGCCTTAAATGAAACTTTTACGTACATTCAATTATTAAACATGCGGGAAAAATAGTCGGTTCCTTTTATCACTCCAGTAAGTACCTGACACCTCCTGCTATCCACTACATTCACAGTAGCCAGATCAGGCTTTAAATGAAACTTTTACGTACAATCAATTATTAAAGATGCGGGAAAAATAGTCGGTTCTTTGTATCACTCCAGTAAGTACCTGTCACCTCCTGCTATCCACTACATTCACAGTAGGCAGATCAGGCCTTAAATGAAACTTTGACGTACATTCAATTATTAAAAATGCGGGAAAAATAGTCGGTTCCTTGTATCACTCCAGTAAGTACCTGACACCTCCTGCTATCCACTACATTCACAGTAGCCAGATCAGGCCTTAAATGAAACTTTTACGTACAATCAATCATTAAAGATGCGGGAAAAATAGTTGGTTCTTTGTATCACTCCAGTAAGTACCTGATACCTCCTGCTATCCACTACATTCACAGTAGCCAGATCAGGCCTTAAATGAAACTTTTACGTACAATCAATTATTAAAAATGCGGGAAAAATAGTCGGTTCCTTGTATCACTCCAGTATGTACCTGACACCTCCTGCTATCCACTACATTCACAGTAGCAAGATCAGGCCTTAAATGAAACTTTTACGTACAATCAATTATTAAACATGCGGGAAAAATAGTCGGTTCCTTGTATCACTCCAGTAAGTACCTGACACCTCCTGCTATCCACTACATTCACAGTAGCAAGATCAGGCCTGAAATGAAACTTTTACGTACAATCAATTATTAAAGATGCGGGAAAAATAGTCGGTTCTTTGTATCACTCCAGTATATACCTGACACCTCCTGCTATCCACGATATTCACAGTAACCAGATCAGGCCTTAAATGAAACTTTTACGTACAATCAATTATTAAACATGCGGGAAAAATTGTTGGTTCTTTGTATCACTCCAGTAAGTACCTGACACCTCCTGCTATCCACTACATTCACAGTAGCCAGATCAGGCCTTAAATGAAACTTTTACGTACAATCAATTATTAAACATGCGGGAAAAATTGTTGGTTCTTTGTATCACTCCAGTAAGTACCTGACACCTCCTGCTATCCACTACATTCACAGTAGCCAGATCAGGCCTTAAATGAAACTTTTACGTAACAATCAATTTTTAAACATGCGGTAAAAATAAAAAAAGTCGGTTCCTTGTATCACTCCAGTAAGTACCTGACACCTCCTGCTATCCGCTACAATTCACAGTAGCCAGATCAGGCCTTAAATGCAACTTTTACGTACAATCAATTATTAAAGATGCGGGAAAAATAGTCGGTTCCTTTGTATCACTCCAGTAAGTACCTGACACCTCCTGCTATCCACTACATTCACAGTAGCCAGATCAGGCCTTAAATGAAACTTTTACGTACAATCAATTTTTAAACATGCGGTAAAAATAGTCGGTTCCTTGTATCACTCCAGTAAGTACCTGACACCTCCTGCTATCCGCTACATTCACAGTAGCCAGATCAGGCCTTAAATGCAACTTTTACGTACAATCAATTATTAAAGATGCGGGAAAAATAGTCGGTTCTTTGTATCACTCCAGTATATACCTGACACCTCCTGCTATCCACTACATTCACAGTAGCCTGATCAGGCCTTAAATGAAACTTTTACGTACAATCACTCATTAAAGATGCGGGAAAAATAGTTCGTTCATTGTATCAGTCCAGTAAGTATCTAACACCTCCTGCTCTCCACTACATTCACAGTAGCCAGATCAGGCCTTAAAATGAAACTTTTACGTACAATCAATCATTAAACATGCGGGAAAAATAGTCGGTTCCTTGTATCACTCCAGTAAGTACCTGACACCTCCTGCTATCCACTATATTCACAGTAGCCAGGTCAGGCCTTAAATGAAACTTTTACGTACAATCAATCATGAAAGATGCGGGAAAAAAAGTCGGTTCCTTGTATCACTCCAGTAAGTACCTGACACCTCCTGCTATCCACTACATTCACAGTAGCCAGATCAGGCCTTAAATGAAACTTTTACGTACAATCAATTATTAAAGATGCGGGAAAAATAGTCGGTTCTTTGTATCACTCCAGTAAGTACCTGACACCTCCTGCTATCCACTACATTCACAGTAGCCAGATCAGGCCTTAAATGAAACTTTTACGTACATTCACTTATTAAACATGCGGGAAAAATAGTCGGTTCCTTGTATCACTTCAGTAAGTACCTGACTCCACCTGCTATCCACTACATTCACAGTAGCCAGATCAGGCCTTAAATGAAACTTTTACGTACAATCACTCATTAAAGATGCGGGAAAAATAGTTCGTTCATTGTATCACTCCAGTAAGTATCTAACACCTCCTGCTATCCACTACATTCACAGTAGCCAGATCAGGCCTTAAAATGAAACTTTTACGTACAATCAATTATTAAACATGCGGGAAAAATAGTCGGTTCCTTGTATCACTCCAGTAAGTACCTGACACCTCCTGCTATCCACTACATTCACAGTAGCCAGATCAGGCCTTAAATGAAACTTTTACGTACAATCAATCATTAAACATGCGGGAAAAATAGTCGGTTCCTTGTATCACTCCAGTAAGTACCTGACACCTCCTGCTATCCACTATATTCACAGTAGCCAGGTCAGGCCTTAAATGAAACTTTTACGTACAATCAATCATTAAAGATGCGGGAAAAAAAGTCGGTTCCTTGTATCACTCCAGTAAGTACCTGACACCTCCTGCTATCCACTACAATTCACAGTAGCCAGATCAGGCCTTAAATGAAACTTTTACGTACAATCAATTATTAAAGATGCGGGAAAATAGTCGGTTCCTTGTATCACTCCAGTAAGTACCTGACACCTCCTGCTATCCACTACATTCACAGTAGCCAGAGCAGGCCTTAAATGAAACTTTTACGTACAATCAATCATTAAACATGCGGGAAAAATAGTCGGTTCCTTGTATCACTCCAGTAAGTACCTGACACCTCCTGCTATCCACTACATTCACAGTAGCCAGATCAGGCCTTAAATGAAACTTTGACGTACAATCAATTATTAAAGATGCGGGAAAAATAGTTGTTTCTTTGTATCACTCCAGTAAGTACCTGACACCTCCTGCTATCCACTACTTTCACAGTAGCCAGATCAGGCCTTAAATGAAACTTTTACGTACAATCAATTATTAAAGATGCGGGAAAAATAGTCGGTTCCTTGTATCACTCCAGTAAATACCTGACACCTCCTGCTATCCACTACATTCACAGTAGCCAGATCAGGCCTTAAATGAAACTTTTACGTACAATCAATCATTAAAGATGCGGGAAAAATAGTCGGTTCCTTGTATCACTCCAGTAAGTACCTGACACCTCCTGCTATCCACTACATTCACAGTAGCCAGATCAGGCCTGAAATGAAACTTTTACGTACAATCAATTATTAAACATGCGGGAAAAATAGTTGGTTCTTTGTATCACTCCAGTAAGTACCTGACACCTCCTGATATCCACTACATTCACAGTAGCCAGATCAGGCCTGAAATGAAACTTTTACGTACAATCAATCATTAAAGATGCGGGAAAATAGTCGGTTCCTTGTATCACTCCAGTAAGTACCTGACACCCCCTGCTATCCTCTTCCTTTATAATACCGTGATCAGGCCAAAAATGAAACATGTATTTATAATCCATCACTAAAGGTGTCAGAAAAATCGTTGTTTTTCTGTATCACTCCAGTAACCTCTTGACTTCTCCTGCTATCCTCAACTTTTACCAGATCCGGATCAGTCAGAAAATTGAATGCTGCTACCATATATGGGCGGGAGCTGCACATTCCTAACTTTCAACTCTCGATAGTGTCCCACAGTCTTTACCGCGCAAATTAGAGCGAACTATCTTAATTTCTGTCATATCTCCTCGGTCAAATCTAAGTTTTTCTGGAGCAGCATTTTTCCAAGAAATGTTGCCGTGCGGAACCGGTTCCCAAGGGTCTGCTTTCCCGATTTCCCTTCTTAATAGCTCTTAAGAAATTTGTTATTTAGATCTCACTCCAAAGCTTTGCATCCAACTCATTAACTCATTCTTGCCAAGTAGATTATGTGTTGGTTTCCTCTGTCCTTTTAGCCTACAATCTATCCTGTGGGTATTTCAATTTCCAGACCCTCTTTCTTCATTATGTTCCCTAAAATTTCAACTATCTTTTACTGATGGTAAGCGTAAGTGTCCATTTTGTTGCGATTGGTTATAGAATCTCGTCATTGGTCGTGTTAGTAAAATTATCTTGAATTTTATTAGATAAAGCATTGTCAGCTATTATTTATTTTTGACAAGCATTTCTTTCATTTTCATTTCACTTGCTTTATCTACACTTGTCGTAATATTATCTTGCATTTTTGTTTGATGGAACATTGTCAGCCATTATTCATTTTTGACTAGTATTTCTTTCATCTTCATTGTACTTGCTTTATCTACACTTGTAGTAATATTATATTGAATTTTTATCGCATGAAGCATTGTCAGCCATTATTAATTTTTAACTATTATATCTTTCAACTTCATTTTAATTGCTTTATTTACACTTGTAATAATATTATCTTTAATTTTTATTGAATGAAGAATTGTCAGCCATTATTCATTTTTGACTATTATTTCTTTCATCTTCATTTGACTTGTTTTATTTACACTTGTAGTAATATTATCTGAATTTTTTATTACACGAAGAATTGTCGACCATTATCAATTTTTGAATAGTATTTCCATTATCTTCATTTTAATTACTTTGACAATCTCCCCACGGATGAAAAAGAAACTTGAAGCAACATAAATGTCGTTCTACAGAAGGATACTGGGAATACCATGGATTAAAATTTACATTTCTCCAAGGGTATCAAAGATATGTCTTTTGCGCGTAAGTGAATGCAGCGAATTCAAATGGAATTCGAACTCGGCTCTCTGATTTCGCATTGTGAGCCAATACCCAACGCACCACGATGCACATTCCAAAAGATTCAGAAATACGAAATGTAATTTAAAACCTCAGCTTTTCAATAGAAAACCTGTTAAGTGTAATAAAAAGAGAACGGAAATAAATTCAAAAGCAAATATGTCTTAAAAGCAATAATAATAATAATAATAATAATAATAATAATGCATAATAATATGGATGGATCCAAAATGCAGGTTTTGTGATAAACACCAAGAAACAATAGACCACCTAATCTCAGGCTGTTCTGTGCTTGCCCCAAATGAATATAAAAATCGCCACGATAGAGTTGGGCAATATTTACATTGGGCAATATGCAAACATTATGGAAAAGCTGTAGGCAAACACTGGTATGAACATCACCCAGCACCGGTTACAGAAATAGAAGATGTAACCATTCTATGGGATTACACCATCTACACAGACAGAAAAATTGAAGCAAACAGGCCAGACATTATTGTTAAAAACCAGAAGGAGAAAACTTGTCTATTAATTGATATGGCTTGTCCAGCGAATTGTAACATAGCAATCAAGGAATTTGAAAAACTGTCAAAATATAAAGACCTGGAAATTGAAATAGGAAAAATGTGGAAATTGAATACAAGAGTTGTGCCAGTGATAGTAGGTGCACTTGGAATGATAAAAAATGGAACAAAACAACACATTGAAAGAATCCCTGGAAACCCCAGCTTAAGAGATATACAAAAAATTGTCTTATTAAGTACAGCCCACACACTAAGGAAAACTTTATCTATGTAATGCTGGAGATGATAGGGAAGATAGAAAAACATGAAATGGAGTCATAACAACACGCCACTACCTGCCTTAGGTCTCCCCGCAGACTTGGTTGGTAGTGAGACCAAAGCAGAAATCCAAATATGATGAAAAATGACATAATAATAAAAACAAAACTGGAATCAGAGTTAAGGTGAAAAGAATAGATGAATTTAAAATCAATAACTGACTGAATAAAAGTTATAGGATGTCAAGGAGCCCCTATTAAATAATAATTCATTCAGATATATAGAATATTGTTTGGTTCAAATTTTTCTATAGCTTATATTTTTAGGCTTTATGAATAAATAAAAAAATAAGTTGGGAATCTTTTTTAGCAAAATAAAACTTGGTGGCCTTAAAACGAAATATTATCAATATTTTTAATAATTAACGTTATATTGCATATATAAGCAATATATATATCTTAAAAAAATCATCTGTCTAGTCAGCCATGGATCGAAAGAGACATGATCACCCAAGTATGTATCATGTATGGCACTTGACTCACTGTTCCATCACCTGGGGCATAAAGGGTTTTGTGTAGGGTCAACACTCATATCTGTAAAAAAGACAAGTTACAGAATTATCGTCGATGGCATATGCTTCACTGAAAGCAATAGAAGGGATCTTTTTCTTTCTTTTGAATTTTTTTTTGTAGTAAGTTAAGCAACTCTCAGGTTTGCCAAATGTAGGGTAACATCATTATGTTCGATTACAACCTTTAGTTTAATGCTTTTTTTTTTAGCGGTGACCACCTACCACTGAAAATTATCTTGTCCAAGAGCTTACTCTATGCATTTATCTTAACACTCTCATCAACTGGCCTAATATCTCCTACTTCTCACCTATTGTCCTATTTACCGTTAACGACCTCAGATCTAACTCAGTTATCAGATCCAGCCAGTGTAACTCTAGATGCCTCACTAAAACTTCCTATTAAGATTTCACTCTTCGAACACTTCTTCATAAAGGGACTTATACATTTCTGTTTGCTGTCTGTTCATGTTTGCAACACCAGCGTGTTCAAATATTATTTTTGCGAATAAACGGTTTTAATTCCTTATATCCTCTACCCCAGTCCCGCAGAATTGGCTGAGAACTATTAGGAGTTCATGCATGTATATTCTGAAATTTCACCGACGCTCGTTTTTTCATATTGGTTCTATAGAGCGTCCCTAAAGTCTGGACACATAGGCAATATTAAAATCTGAATTGAAATCAGAACTTGCCAAAGTGAACAGGAATAAAGCAGCTGAACTAGATGGAAATTTAACAGAGATGCTAATAATTCAGACTGGAAACAACTATTGCTTTTTAGTCTTTCGTGCCAACGTCCAAATAGTCTGAGCTCCAGGACCATGGATTAGTTTTAAAGCTTTCATTACGCCCGGCTACACTGCTAGTATACATATAAAACAGTGTTGACAGCAGACGCGGAAAATAAACTATAGAAGGTAGTAAGGGAAAGCGAGAAGAGAAGATTAAACAGAAAATGTAAGAATACAGAATGGATGGTTGTCAGCAAAAGGGACAATTCAAGATGCGAACTACAAATTGGGGACACCAAAAGCAATAATCAAGTACAATAATTAAATAAAATGTTTTAAGAGAGAACGGAAAATGCGTCACCGAAATCCGAAACGTCATTGGAATAGCGAATGAGGCCTTTAAAAACTTCAGCAAAGAAATAAGAAAATTCATTAGAAACAAAGAATGTTATTTTTTTTTTTTTTTTTAATCATTTCACCCCGAGCAAGGCAGAAACGCCACTGATGTGCAGGGGGTTACATAAATGTAGAAAGATTAATTAGAAAAGAGTGAGGAGTACAAGCTAGTTAGAAAGGAACAATAGAAAACTGAGAAAGCAGGTGCAATGACAGGTACATGGGCGGAGAGAAAGGGAAGGTTATACAGGGGAGGGGAGAGAGCTAGAGGCCAGTGGTTAGTAGGTGAGTATTAACTTTGCTTTTAAATTTCTGGAGGTCGTAGCCGTCAGGAAAGCAAGAATACGGGAGTGAGTTCCACAGGCGGGATACAGGCTGTTCTGGAATTTACTGTGCTCTTTTCTAGACATCCTTTTTATATTTCAGATTTAACCCCCCCTACACACCGCTAATATGTTTTTCACAAGTTAAGAACATATATTTCCCATTGAACACAATTTTTTGAAAAGTTGGTAGATGCACAGATTTTTTGGCGACAGTGTTTTGCTGATAAAGTTTCAGATTCACTTGTTCCACATTGTAATGCATTTCGGAATCTTGTTGATACATTTCGGGAGACGGGATCAGTAAACAACGCCAAACGTTTTTGAAAAACAGCATTGTTATTGGAGGCGAAGCTGTTGGATAATTCTGATTAAATGAAGCAGTGTCCACGGATATCCTTACGAAAGTTAGCGTAACAGCAAGATATTGATCTTGGAACTGCTCATAAGGCAGTAAGACAAATACTCGAACTCTTCCCAAGTTTTTCAGAGAACAACTGATTGTTGTATTCAGAAGTAAAAAAGAAGGATCCAAGAGCATCATTTTCAACATTTCCTATAATTTCCATTCCTATTCAAACGTAAGAATACGGAATGTATGGTTGCCTGCAAAAGGGACAACTCAAGATGTGAAATTGGGGACACCAAAATCTAGCAAGTACAATAATTTAAGAAAATGTTTTAACAGAGAATGGAAAATATGACATCGAAATCCGAAAAGTCATTGGAATAGCGAATAATGCCTTTCGAAAGTTAACCCTCTAGGGCCATTCGTATCATATTTGATACAGTATGAAAACAAGTCTTGAAAGAAATATTTTCCTGAAAAATTTTTAAGAGAAATATTTTATAAATTTCAAATAAAAGCAGAACTGACTGCTCAGTCAATGAATACCAAATGTTTCCTTATAGGGAAATACCAAATGTTTCCTTATAGGGAAATACTGTATCAAATATGATACGAATGGCCCTAGAGAGTTAAGGCTTCCACTGGGCATAAAGTGGGTGATCGGTTTTCTATTGTCATGAAGTAATAAACTGCTCCCCCACTAATTACTACTTAATAATATAATAAAATGAAAACAAGCCCTGAAAGAAATATTTTCCTGAAAAATTTTTTAAAAGAAATATTCTATAAATTTCAAATGAAAGCAGTACTGACTGCTCAGTCAATGAATACCAAATGTTTCCTTATAGGGAAATACCAAATGTTTCCTTATAGGGAAATACTGTATCAAATATGATACGAATGGCCCTAGAGGGTTAAGCAAAGAAATAGGAAAATTCATTAGAAACAAAGAAAAGCGTGCTGGACTGTTATACAGACTGTTCTGAAATTTTGTCATCATCGTAGAAGATAGGGGAAAGCTGCGCGGATTATACTTGATAGAATTGAGAAAGTTGATAGAGGTCACCACTTCTAGTAGCTAACTAGTTATTTACCTTTAAATTAACTCTCTAAGTTATTTGGAGCTTGGGTCAAGTCACTGGAACTAATCAACGTCTATATCCACTGAGCTATGTGTCCTTGAGGACCAGGCTGCAACAGTGTGAACAAATAACAAATTTAAACGCAGATAACTAAATGGCTACCAAAAGTGTCATCGCACATGGAATGAGAATGATATACCCCAGTGATTGTAATGAAGGATTCGGTTCGAAATTCCAAGCAACTGAAGAAGGCCGGAGAGTACAACGGCCGAAACGTCGTAAACATGGCAATAAATAATGAAATAGTGAAATAGTGACGAGAGTGTCAGATAAAGACGTGGCTGTATTTGTCCATCCTTCTGAGATGAGTTAATATTTACACTATTTACATATATCTATATCCACTGGGTAGATGTTGGTTAGTTCCAGTGACTTGACTCAAAGTGTTGTGAGTTCAATACCAGGCTACAGCTGTGGTAAACAAATAATTTAGAGAGTCAAATTAAAGAAAGATACCTGCATGGCTACCTGAAGTGGCATCGCACATGGAATGAGAATGATACCCCAGTGATTGTAATAAAGGGTTCGGTTCGAAATTCCTAGCACACCTGAAGAAGGCCCGTGTGTACAATTTCCGAACATGGCAATAAAGATGAGGACAATAGTCTGAACAATGTAATAAGCAAATTATTTTACTTATTTGTTTTTATTTTTTTATATTAATTTATTCTTAATTTTTGTTCATTTTAAATTTTATCTCAGATGTCCATGCAATAAGGTTTTTTGCAACTTAAGAACGTGTATTTCTCGTCGAATATGATTTTTGAGAAGGTGGTAGATACACAGATTTGGGTGCGACAGCGTTTTACTGGGAAATTTTAGATACAATTTTTTGATAAATTTCGAGAATCAGGATCAGTGGAAGACGCCAAACGTCTTGGAAGGCTAGCTAAGTTATCGGAGGCGAAGCTGTTGGATATTTCTGACAGTGAGTCCAAGAGTCCAAGAACATCGTTACGAAATATATTGGTCTTGGAACTGCTCATTCATCTCTAAACATTTTTGGACATCCGCTGTATTTTTATACTCTCACTGTATCCCCCTGCGCACCAGTGGCATTTCTGCCTTGCTTGGGGTGAAATGAGTATATTATGACCGTATGAAGTTGATTACAAAAGTTATCGCATCAGCAAGATATTCATCTTCAAACGGATCCCAGAAACAAAATAAGAAGAACCCAATTTATAAACTTATTTATAAATGAAACTTTGTCTGTGTGTGTGCGTGTCTGTGTGTGTGTGTGTGTGTGTATGCGTGTGTGTATCCGTTACCTATAGACTGAACCGATTTTCTTGAAAATTTACACAGTTGTACCGTAAGCGTCTGCGAGTGTTCTTAGCTAGGTTTTGTGTCGAGCTACCCCTGATAAATATCGAAAATCGATAATGGAAAATATCAGATTATAGAAGGAGTGGTCTGATTTTAATCAAATTTCATGCACTCATAGTCAAAGACATAAGAAACGATATTCTGAACTTTCAAGGTCGCAGTTCTTACAATAGTGCAGAAAATCGATAATATACATATATAAAAGGCAAGATGTTTGTGTGTGTGTGTCTGTTTATTTGTCTGTATTTCATTTATATAAATCCACAATTTTTATCCGATTCTCACTAAACTTCACAAATATTCTTTAGGCTGAGTTTGAGCTCAAGGACCATGGATTAGTTTTAAAGCTTTCATTACACCCGAGCAACGCCGGGCTATACTGCTACTTGATATTAAATGGCGTCACTTTTTAACATCATTTATAATTTTTATTCATATTCTTCTCCTGCATTCTATATTGAAACATGTCTGTTAATATAAATGTATGTTCATAGTGAACTGTCTGTATATGTCGATATTCGATGGTCAGTTGAAGAGATAAATAATGTGTTGTAGATTCCGGGTGAGGAACTGCACAAAATATTGCACAACAAAAACAGATATTGAAAAGTAGGTTATATTGAACGTAATATACAAGCTTGAACGCAGGTTAGTAAATCCAGGAATATTATCAGTAAGAAATAAATATATACAAGTCTTGAAGTGAAGTCGTTGGAAATAGTATATCCGTGTATATTATTCTAGCTGAGTGGAGCTCAGAACTAGTTTGACTTCTGACGAGGTAGTCTCTGGGTAACTTCGGTATCTCTCGATAACTTACATATCAGTTCCGGTACTCTCGATAACTCTAACGGATCTCTACAATTCTTCTCCACTCTCAACTCTCAACTGCTGTTCTCTCTATGGTAGGAGTATATGTATACTCAGTCGATCCCATTACATTTCTGCCTTGCTTGGGGTGGAATGAGTATATTATGACCGTATTAAGCAGAGTGCAAGAATATGATTACGAAAGTTATCACATCAGCAAGATATTCGTCTTGAAACAGCTCACAAAGGCCGCCAGACAAAAATTCAATTTTTTCCCAGACAAAATAATGGCGAACAATTGATAGCGGCGTTCAGAAACCAAATAAGAACCCAAGAGCCTGCATTGATATTAAACGGCGTCACTTTTTAACATGGTTTACAATTTTTATTCATATTCTTCTCCTGTATTCTATATTGAAACATGTTTGTTAATAAAAATGTAAGTGCATAGTGAACTGGCTGTATACGTCGAAATTAGATGGTCAGTTGAAGAGAAAAGTAATGTGTTGCGGATTCCGGGCGAGGAACTGCACAAAATATTGCACAATAAAAACAGATATTGAGATAGAAAAGTAGGTTATATTGAACGTAATATACAAACTTGAACGTAGGTTAGTAAATCCAGGAATACTATTAGTAAGAAATAAATATATACAAGTCTTGAAGTGAAGTCGTTGGAAATAGTCTATCCGTGTATATTATTCTAGCTGAGTAGAGCTCAGAACTAGTCTGACTTCTGACGAGGTAGTCTCTGGGTAACTTCGGTATCTCTCGGTAACTTACATATCAGTTCCGGTACTCTCCGATAACTCTAACGGATCTCTACAATTCTTCTCTTCTCTCAACTCTCAACTGCTGTTCTCTCTATGGCAGGAGTATATGTATAATCAGTCGAGTCTATTATCATATACAAAGAGGGAGATCCCACAACATAATGGTTAGGATTTATCAATTATACACATTAAAATAGGTATAAAATATATTAACAAAGAAAAAAATTAAGTCTTTTTTATATTGTAATTGGTCCCTAAAATTAAGGCCCAAGAGCCATTCAAGGTAGACATTTATTGGATGAGGTTTTATGGGCATAAGAAGTTGGTATGAAATCTAGATTATGATGACACGGAGGATAGTTAAGAGTTGATCCGAGACTTGAAAAGCTCAAGGCTGTTGTGATCTGGGAAACATCCAATCAAATAAAAAAGTGACCATTGGAAATAAACTGTCTGAATGGAAGGCGATTGCTTTTTTAGAAATACAAATGGGACACTTCACTCCTGCACGCATAGAATGGTGTGTTTAATTAAAGAAAAATATGGGCTCATCGGCAGAAGTCAAACCTGTGTTTCTCGTGGCCAAACGGTAAGGCGTACCGGCTTAAACGGTAGCCCCATCTGCCTTCGAGAGACGCTGGTTCAAAGTTGTTTGATATTTCTGACAGTGAGTACAAGAACATCGTTTTAAAAGACACTGGTCTTCGAACTGCTCCCATGGCTGTCCGACAAAACAATGAAAATTCTTACACACACACACACACACACACACACACACACACACACACACACACTAAACAATGGTGGAACAAAAAATGAAAGCAATTGATCAGGGATAAGAAGGACCCAAGAGCCTGTATTGATGTTAATGAGTGTTACTTTTCAACATCGTTTATAATTTTCATGTATATCATACTCCTGTACAGAAAGATGTTTGTCAATAAAAATATACGTTTTTAGAGATTTCCTGAAAACCTTGTATAAAATTAGTTCTTGTATATGACAGTTAATGCTGGGCAAACTCTTCCGAGATAAAAAAGAGAACTAAGTCAACAGAAACAAAGAAAAGGGTGCTGAACGTTTATAAAATATCCTATATAACCGTGAATGCTGGACAATCTCCTCACAGATGAAGAAGAGACTTGAGGCAAGAGAAACAAAGAAAATAGTGCTGAACGGTTATATAATATCAGTTCTCTTTTATGGCAGTGAATGCTCGACAACCTCATCACAGATAAAGAAGATAAACTTGAGGCAATAGAAATGTAGTTCTACAGAAGGATGCTGAGAATACCATACACTGAGAATGTGAACAACAACATTAAAAACAAAAACAAAAACAAAAAGGACGCTCATACTCACAGTCACGAAAAGACAAGTGAATTTTTGTAAATACTTAATGAGGAAAGGAGGCGTAGAAAATTGGACACACGCCGGACATTTTGTATACCAGAAAGACAGAGGAACATAGCGAGTAATGTATCTAACAAGGTCGTAGAAATGGATGGCGCAACTAGGATGTTAAAGCATAATAAAAAAGAAAAGCTTTGCGTAGAGCTTTAAAAGATAGGAATTTGTGGATGGCCAGATTCTACCACATCAAACAAATAATGCATTTAAATTGAAAAGGTATCAAACAGATCTGTATTTGATTTATGGTTTGTTTTCTCTCTTGTATGAAATCTGTTATGGTTCCCTATCTATAGGAATGAATTATTCCACCGTGAATAAATACTAACCTACGTGACTTCCAAGGAGGCAGTCGGGAGGCAGTCTAGAGACAGTAGTGAGGCAGCATAACTATAAAATTCAACGTGCACTTCTAATTGCTGATTACAAACCTTCTTACTTATATGTTCTGTTATTCTAATACACTGTTTGAACCTACCTTCTTGTTTCCGTGTTATTTGATTTATATCCTGCTTTATAGTTTGTTCGTTTTTCTGGCTATCCGTGGTCAAGATATCTCAAGATCCGTAGGTTAGATTCGTATGAACCTTATGACTTGCACGAAATTTTTAGATCTTGGTTTCAATCCGGTACCGGATAAAGTTTCTAGGTTATTTTTCCGGTTTTATTGATAAAAATTTAATTTCTAACTTTCAAATGACAAATACTGAATTACTTCCCCTAGATCATTTTGAATAATGAATTACCTCCTCTGTTTCATTTTAAGTGTGCATTTAATTTTGTGAGCATTCAAATTTATTTTATTTTCACTCTCAAGAGCGGTCAATTTCATTTCAGTTATTCTTTTTCATTTTAATAACAATCTCTTACTAATCGCCGAGAAGATGCCGGTATTGCCTTGGCGGAGGTTTGCGATCTTTGATTGCTTTCTCTAGTTTCTTTAATACTATTGTTCTTTCCAACACGAAACCTAAGAGCTACTCAAGGCTGAGTGTTACTGAATCAGGATGATGTATGGACGAAAGCGGAGGGTGTAAAAAATGCGGATTAGTTGGATAGGTAATCGCCGTCGTCAGAGATTAAAACTTTAATGTTTTGAGAGGCCTTCTTTCGAGAGTTTGTTTTTTACGCCAGTGACTCTTGGAAAGAAACTGTTCGAATGCAACTTCTTCCTTGCCAATGGAACACGAAGACGTAAAAGTTCTGAGCTAGTGGTACTATAGAGTGTAGCTCGTCAATAATTTGTCAACGATTGGTTTTCTTTACTTTTTTTTAATTTAGCAGAAATCTCTTTGACTGGTGGATTGCTTGTTTCTCTTCTTTTTAGCTGGCCCTGTGTTAGATAGTTTATCTCTCTCTTTCTCTTCTAGGCCGGCTGTATTTTGGTTGTCTTGCTAACCTCTTGAGATCACACACTGGCTATTTCAGTTGACTAACCCTCCCCCGCCTCAAAATTGGCACTACAAGATATTATGCAACTGTTGATCAGAGCAGCCGCTCTTGACGCTACGCAAGAGTTAGGGCTCCTAATTACCAGTCCGAAGCAGCAATCAGGAAGCTGCCAACCCTGTACCCTCACAATGATGAGACGTTTCCAGCAACCAAGTGCATCGCAGGAAAATCACAGAAGCACCAATACTGACATCTGAGGAGAGAAAAGAGAAAACCGGAAACCACATCCTAAACAGGGAACGAGGGGATGAGTCTCTTGACCTGTTCACTAGACGTGGATGGGGTGTGAACCGGGTGATAGTTAGATCTATCTACTCCAATTAAGAAAAAAAAACATAGGGTGGTGAATTGCTAAGTTTTAACTTAGTTAACGTTCTCTTGCTCGTTTCTAAATGGTTTGTCCTTCTCGTCACTCTCTTCTATTTAGTGCTTTTACTCTTATGTAGCCCCCTGCGCATCAGTGGCGTTACCGCCTTGCTCGGGATGATATGATTAAAAAAAACAAACAAAAAAGCAAATAGCAGCCTGAAAGAGTTTTACATGCCTAAAACTATTTGCACAAGTAACTGGAACATAATATGGACACAACGATGAATATTTCTGCTTTGCCGCCTATTTCGACGCGCTGTCTTTCTTCAGAATGTTGGCGATCATAGCTCTCCACAGTTTCTTTGTAACTCTTATTAAATTTCCTTCGTTAATTAGTATTGGAAGATCCACCTTTTCGCAAAGTCTTCAACTGTTTACATTGTTTAGAGTGTTGTCTTCATTTTTATTGCTATGTTTGCGACCTTTCAACCGTTGTACGCTCTGGGCTTCTTCAGGTGCTAAGAAAACCGGAGCGTATGCGGGCAAAACGTCGTAAACATGACAATAAAGGTAAAGACAACAATCTGAACAGTGTAAATGCTACCTCATCTCAGAAGTATAGACAAATTCTTTTTTTTAAATAAAGGAGGTAACTACCGATTTTACCATTAAAGTATTTGAGAACTTAATAATAAAACCAGCATCCATTTCTTTCATTTCAAAGGAGGACATGCAATTAAAGTTCGACCACCGATTTTCTGATAGTAATTTACAAATTTAGCAATTTGATACATTTTGCCAAATTTACTAATTTTATATCAATTAACTAATCAGGTACTAATTTAATAATTCAGTATTAATTAAGTAACCCGACATTAATTTACTAATTCAAATTCGATAGGCGCGTATTTTTGCCGAATATTTTCCGCTGAAAATGTGTAAAATAGAAAATCGATCCGAATTGGAAAAAGTTTCTTGCCGACACTATATCACTTGTCTATATTTCTGGTGACAAAGCGAATATTTAATTCAATTTAGATGGATGTTTATTAAGTTTTTAGTCGGC
The DNA here is from genome assembly GCA_037127315.1 of Ascarosepion bandense. NCBI lineage: Eukaryota > Metazoa > Mollusca > Cephalopoda > Sepiida > Sepiidae > Ascarosepion > Ascarosepion bandense. The sequence goes on from JBBBDQ010001163.1 coordinate 515,484, forward strand.
TGTTTCTACTACGATGGAAAGATCAATTTTTCGATTTAAGTAAAACTACATAAAAAATATACAGAAAACAAACAAAACGATTTTTTTATCATTCCAAGTAAAAAATAGAGTCCTGTTTTGAAATATCCAAATATTTTAAATATCTCTGAGAACTGGGTGCATGGCCTTGATATCTTTTGTAACCGATTTATGTATTAATTATAGGTTTATAAAAGACTAGGTATCAATTATAGGTTTATAAAAGGCTTGGTATCAATTATAGGTTTATAAAAGACTCTTTATTAATTATAGGCATTAGTTGCAGTTTTTCTAAGTAAAATCCTCTATCCTTCTTCTATGTGTCCCTTCAGGACGTAGGCGATCTTGGCTTTCCACGCTTCCCTATCCCTGGTGGCTCTGAGCACGCCTTCTCCAGTTACACCATGCAACCCTCGTTCCGTCATCCACCTGATTAGGTCCTTTGGATATGTTATCCGTTGCTTTCCTCTGTCTTTTTTCCTTCTATCTGGCGTGTTAGTATCATATTCTTCAAGCCCTCCTTCCACATTGCGTGTTCCAGGAACTTCAGCTGTCTCTTCCTGATGCTCAGTATTAATTTCATTTTTGTTTCCATCATTTCCAAGACCTCATCATTGCTCACGTGCTCGATCCATGAGATTCGCAGCATCCTTTTGTAGAACCACATTTCAGTTGCTTCAAGTATTTCCTTCATCTTTGATGGTATTGTCCAGCATTCACTGCCATATTGAAGGGCGAACAGCCTCTTCCTTGTTTCTAGCGAAATTGTTCTGTTTCTTAATACCTTACACAACTTCTAGAATGCTTCCTTCGCCATACCAATTCGCCTTCGGATCTTTGTGTCGCACTTTCCGTCTTCGCAGGTATTTAAATTTTTGTACCTGCTTGAATCTAGTATCCCCGACCTGTATTTGGCATTTTGGGCTGCAATTTTTACTGATGACCATGCATTCGGTTTTTGTGCAGTTTATTTCTAGTCCTTTTTTTGTTACTTTATTCAGCTACGTTCTGTACCTTATTATATGCTTATAAAAAGCCCAGTAATAATTATAGCTTCATAAAAATGTTATTAATTATATATTCATAAAATATCCGGCATTATTTATGGGTTTACTAAGAAAAGAAAAAGAGCATCAATTAAACGTGAAAAAAAATCACTTATTAGTCACAGCTTTATAAAGATCTGGTATTAAATAGAAAGTGACCCTAAAGACAGCAAGTAATTTAAAGATATAATAACTTTTTGTTCATTAACGTTTCTAACTTTCCTTCAGGTATTTTATAGAAAAATCTTCGGAAATTATTTATCTAAGACTAGCAGTATAGCCCGGCGTTGCTCGGGTGTAATAAAAGCTTTAAAACTAATCCATGGTCCTGGAGCGCAGACTCATTGGACGTTGGCACGAAAGAGTAAAAAGCAATAGTTGTTTCCAGTTAAATCGAAACCGTAGACTGAAAGAAAAATGAATGGATGTAAGTCAAATTTTCATTTCCTGGTATCGATATCAAATACGTTTTTTTCGTCGTAAACTGAATTTTGAAGCCTAAATAAGTCCTCTGAGTAAATAGTATCATGGCTGAGACTACGAACTACAATTATAGTTACTTAGAATCAAACCCGAAGCAAAGACTAAAATAAACAGGCTGAAAAAAATACAGACATACAGGCAGATAAACAAACACTCACACAAACATCTTGCTATATATATATATATATTATTATCGATTTTCTGCACTATTGTAAGAACTGCAACCTTGTAACTTCTGAATATCGTTTCTTATGTCTTTGTCTATGAGTGTTTCAAATTTGATTAAAATCGGACCCTCCTTCTATAACCCGATTTTTTCGATTATCGATTTTCGATATTTATCGGTGGTACCTCGACACAAAACCTAGCTAAGAACACCCGCAAACGCGTATGGTACAACTGTGTAAATTTTCAAGAAAATCGGTTCAGACGTTTCGGAGTCTATAGGTAACGGACACACACACATACACACAGAGAGAGACAAAGTTCCATTTATAAATAAGTTTAGATTGCATGACTAAAAAATGAATACTAGTAGTAAAACATTTCTGTCAAAATCAAGGGTCAATAATTCAAACTAAACACGCAAGTGGTCGCCATTATGGTGTGCGAACAAAACACTGCATCCGGCAGTAAGGCCTCTGACTGGGAGGTTGTGAGTGGCGTAGAACTATTTCTTAACTGCTGTTGTTCACTGGTTCACCCTGAAATGAAGCGGCAGCACCTATTTCGACCCCATCTATGGGAAAATAGTTAAACCATAAAGTTAGGTTGAACCTGGGTATGACGATAGACTTGATCCAGCAGCAAGGCTTCTGGTTGAGAAGTTGGGCGAACCGAGAAACCACCTCTGAATTGCTGTTGTTCCCGCGATGGTAACATTTGTGATGGTTCAAGCTATGTGCAAATTGTTAACACCTGCACTAGGGTTAAAACACAATGAAAGTAAAAATATACATTAACATTAAAAAATCCAGCAACAATTTTTATAAGAAAAAATATTACCAGCAATACATTTTTAAAGAAAAATTATTACAAGCAATATATTTTTGAAGAAGAATATATTAACAGCAATATATTTTTGAAGAGAATAATACCAGCAGAACATTTGAAGGGGAAGACTTTACAAGCAATATATTTTTAAAGAGAAAAATATTACCAGCAATATATTTTTGAAAGAAAAATAGTAGGAGCAGTATAATTTTGAAGGAAAAATATTAGCAGCGATATATTTTTGAAGGAAAAAATAGTAATGGAAATAAATTTTTGAAGAAAAAGTATCAGCAATACATTTTTAAGAAACGATCGCCTAAGCGTGCATCACCTATGACTATTAACTGACAGACTGATGGGTAAATAGTAGGGCAGACTGGATTCTATAGTCTTAGTTGGCAAGTAGTCTACCGCAGAAAGAAATAACAACCTACTGTCGAAAAGAGACACGATCGCCTTAACGTGTATCACCTATGATTATTAACAGACAGACAGATGGGTAAATAGTAGTTCAGACTGAATTCTATAGACTTAGCTGCCAAACAGTCTACCGCAGAAAGAAATAACAACCTGCTGTCGAAAAGAGACACGATCACCTTAGCGTGTATCACCTATGATTTTTAACTGACAGACTGATGGGTAAATAGTAGGGCAGACTGGATTCTATAGTCTTAGTTGGCAAGTAGTCTACCTCAGAAAGAAATAACAACCTGCTGTCGAAAAGAGACACGATCACCTTAGCGTGTATCACCTATGATTTTTAACTGACAGACTGATGGGTAAATAGTAGGGCAGACTGGATTCTATAGTCTTAGTTGGCAAGTAGTCTACCTCAGAAAGAAATAACAACCTGCTGTCGAAAAGAGACACGATCACCTTAGCGTGTATCACCTATGATTTTTAACTGACAGACTGATGGGTAAATAGTAGGGCAGACTGGATTCTATAGTCTTATTTGGCAAGTAGTCTACCTCAGAAAGAAATAACAACCTGCTGTCGAAAAGAGAAACGATCACCTTAGCGTGTATCACCTATGATTTTTAACTGACAGACTGATGGGTAAATAGTAGGGCCGACTGGATTCTATAGTCTATCTACTACAATTGAAAAAAAGAAAAAAAAGAAAAGAGTGAAAAGATTGGTAAAGAGAAAATCCGGAAACCACATCCTAAACAGGCAACAAGGGATGAGCCTCGACACCTGTTCAATAGACGTGGGTGGAACCAGGCGAAAGTTTTGTCTATCTACTCCAATTGAAAAAAAAAAAAGAAAAGAGTGAAAAGATTGGAAGAGAGAAAGCCAGAAACCGTATCCTAAACGGGCAACAAGGAATGAGCCTCGACTCCTGTTCAATAGACGTGGGTGGAGTGTGAACCGGGCGATAGTTTAGTCTATCTACACCAATTGAAAAAAAAAGAAAAGAGTGAAAAGATTGTAAGAGAGAAAGCCAGAAACCACATCCTAAACAGGCAACAAGGGATGAGCCTCGACACCTGTTCAATAGACGTGGGTGGAGTGTGAACCGGGCGATAGTTTAGTCTATCTACGCCAATTGAAAAAAAAAAAAAGAAAAGAGTGAAAAGATTGTAAGAGAGAAAGCCAGAAACCACATCCTAAACAGGCAACAAGGGATGAGCCTCGACTCCTGTTCAATAGACGTGGGTGGAGTGTGAACCGGGCGATAGTTTTGTCCATCTACTCCAATTGAAAAATAAAATAAAATAAAAAAAGAGTGAAAAGATTGGAAAATAGAAAACGAGAAAAACCGGAAACCATATCCTAAACAGGAAAAAAAAGGATGGGCCTCTTCACCTATTCAATAGACGTGGGTGGAGTGTGAACCGGGCGATAGTTTAGTCTTTCTACTCCAATTGGAAAAAAAAGAAAAGAGTGGAAAGATTGGAAGAGAGAAAGCCAGAAACCGTATCCTAAACGGGCAACAAGGAATGAGCCTCGACTCCTGTTCAATAGACGTGGGTGGAGTGTGAACCGGGCGATAGTTTAGTCTATCTACACCAATTGAAAAAAAAAGAAAAGAGTGTAAAGATTGGAAGAGAGAAAGCCAGAAACCACATCCTAAACAGGCAACAAGGGATGAGCCTCGACACCTGTTCAATAGACGTGGGTGGAGTGTGAACCGGGCGATAGTTTAGTCTATCTACGCCAATTGAAAAAAAAAAAAAAAAGAGTGAAAAGATTGTAAGAGAGAAAGCCAGAAACCACATCCTAAACAGGCAACAAGGGATGAGCCTCGACTCCTGTTCAATAGACGTGGGTGGAGTGTGAACCGGGCGATAGTTTAGTCTATCTACACCAATTGAAAAAAAAAAAAGAGTGAAAAGATTGTAAGAGAGAAAGCCAGAAACCACATCCTAAACAGGCAACAAGGGATGAGCCTCGACACCTGTTCAATAGACGTGGGTGGAGTGTGAACCGGGTGATAGTTTTGTCTATCTACTCCAATTGAAAAATAAAATAAAATAAAAAAAGAGTGAAAAGATTGGAAAATAGAAAACGAGAAAAACCGGAAACCATATCCTAAACAGGAAAAAAAAGGATGGGCCTCTTCACCTATTCAATAGACGTGGGTGGAGTGTGAACCGGGCGATAGTTTAGTCTTTCTACTCCAATTGGAAAAAAAGAAAAGAGTGGAAAGATTGGAAGAGAGAAAGCCAGAAACCGCATCCTAAACAGGCAACAAGGGATGAGCCTCGACAGCTGTTCAATAGACGTGGGTGGAGTGTGAACCGGGCGATAGTTTAGTCTGTCTACTCCAATTGAAAAAAAAAAAAAAGAGTGAAAAGATTGGAAAAGAGAAAAAGAGAAAAACCGGAATCCACATCCTAAACAGGAAACAAAGAAGGGTCCTCTTCACCTATTCAATAGACGTGGGTGAAGTGTGAACCGGGCGATAGATTAGTCTATCTACTCCAATTGAAAAAAAAAAAGAAAAGAGTGGAAAGATAGGAAGAGAGAAAGCCAGAAACCGCATCCTAAACAGGCAACAAGGAATGAGCCTCGACTCCTGTTCAATAGACGTGGGTGGAGTGTGAACCGGGCGATAGTTTAGTCTATCTACACCAATTGAAAAAAAAAAGAAAAGAGTGAAAAGATTGTAAGAGAGAAAGCCAGAAACCACATCCTAAACAGGCAACAAGGGATGAGCCTGGACACCTGTTCAATAGACGTGGGTGGAGTGTGAACCGGGCGATAGTTTAGTCTATCTACACCAATTGAAAAAAAAAAAGAAAAGAGTGAAAAGATTGTAAGAGAGAAAGCCAGAAACCACATCCTAAACAGGCAACAAGGGATGAGCCTGGACACCTGGTCAATAGACGTGGGTGGAGTGTGAACCGGGCGATAGTTTTGTCTATCTACTCCAATTGAAAAATAAAATAAAATAAAAAAAGAGTGAAAAGATTGGGAAATAGAAAACGAGAAAAACCGGAAACCATATCCTAAACAGAAAACAAGGGATGAGCCTCTTCACCTGTTCAATAGACGTGGGTGGAGTGTGAACCGGGCGATAGTTTAGTCTATCTACTCCAATTGAAAAAAAAAAAGAAAAGAGTGGAAAGATTGGAAGAGAGAAAGCCAGAAACCGCATCCTAAACAGGCAACAAGGGATGAGCCTCGACAGCTGTTCAATAGACGTGGGTGGAGTGTGATCCGGGCGATAGTTTAGCCTGTCTACTCCAATTGAAAAAAAAAAAAATAAAAAATAGACTGAAAAGATTGGAAAAGAGAAAAAGAGAAAAACCGGAAACCACATCCTAAACAGGAAACAAAGGATGGGCCTCTTCATCTATTCAATAGACGTTGGTGGAGTGTGAACCGGGCGATAGTTTAGTCTATCTACTCGAATTGAAAAAAAAAAGAAAAGAGTGGAAAGATTGGAATAGAGAAAGCCAGAAACCACATCCTAAACAGGCAACAAAGGATGAGCCTCGACACCTGTTCAATAGACGTGGGTGGAGTATGAACCGGGCGATAGTTCAGTCTATCTACTCCAATTAATAATGGCGTGTTTGTGTTGATTTTTTGACTGTTTTAAACAACTGTTTAGAATAAAATAACTCCTTCTGACAAGGCTAGAAGGAAATATTGCAAAATTAAGCGGTGGAAACAAATTAAAGGCTGGATCTTTCTGAAGCGTTTTTGCAAATACTAGTTGAAGAAGAATGTTTAAAGTTAATAATGATAAACACGCAGAGAACTGTATAAATTAAACCAACTTCGTTTTAGTATAAAATTGACTTTAGCCATATTTGAACAAGATATAGACACTATAATTTCAGATTGTGATCTCGAAGTTGCTTATCTGCGTCATATATCGATTGAAAGTGCATCTAAACAACATCCTATTAAGCATGTAAAAATAATTTTTGATAAATACCGCATTACAGCTTTAAACTCAGTCAGGGAAAGTGCAAATTGTTTTTGTCTAAAATCGATTACCTAGGACAAGTTATCGACAAAAATGTTCGCCAATCAAATCCGTAGAGGGCAAATGTAATTAAGAATGTCATTTCTAACAAAGCTCAAGGACTAACAAATGATTATCAACTCTACATGCTTGATATGCAGAATTTGAGATCCCCATTGAATTATTAGCTTAAAAAAAATGTAAAGTGAAACTGAACTGATAAGTGTCAAAAGACGTTTGAAGAAATAAAGAAAATATTAACGCAGACGTATCATCAGTGCATTATGATTCGAAAGCAGAAATTGTATTGGCTTTAGATGCTAGTAACGATCGTATAGGAGCGGTAATTCTAAATAAATGATGACGGTGACATGAAAGCCGTCACACACGCTTCGCGTTCACTACGTTTAGCAGAAAAAAAAACAAAAAAAAACTAGAGCCGGAATGAAAAAGAGGAGTCAGAAATTATATTTGCAGTGAAAAAATTCACAAATTATACACAGAAGTTTTCGTTTACAGACCAACCACGGGCCTATATTATAAATCTTTGGTTCGAAAAAAAGAAATCCCTACGCATACAGTGAATAGCTTACAACGCTGGAGTACCATCTTATTAAATTACGGTTTTAGGATAGAATGGCAACCGTTCAGAAACAGCATATCGGAATGGAGTATCAAGATGGCAACTAAAAATACTGAAATGTTTGAAGATACTGTTTGCAGTATTAAAACAAAAAATAAAAAAATAAAAAAATATGATGCAATGTGATGCACAATGTTACCCTGGAAGAAATAAAAGTGAAAGCAGAACAAGACATACTTATATTTAAAAGAAGAATTACTCAGAGAAAGTAAGAAAAATAGACGATTTTTAGAATGAAATCTAAACTTGAACGCTGGTTCGCTATGTGACGGAGTACTAATGTTTGCACAAAGAATAGTAATGCATATCATAACACAACAGCGGATATTAAATAAATTTCAGGTCATTTAAAAAATGAAATCTTTTATGAGAACGAAATCGAATCTAGAACATTGTAAAATTAGTAAAAGCCTGTTGTGTTCTGGCAGCATAATTACAACCTAAGCCAAAACTGCACATAGATTTTACAGGTCTATTAAATGGATCGCATTATCTGATGTTAGTGGATAGCTTTATTAAGTGGAAAACATTTGTAACTGCATGATATATCCCGAAACGGAATACAGTATAAAATGATCAGTTGAAGAATGGAAATCTACACCAGGAATAAGAAATACAGATTTATTGTACAAAGGTACAATTAACAATAATACACATGTACTCAAGCCACGGGTTGGAGCGGAATCGACTATCGAATAGTGAATGCCTTCGCCTAAGACCTTTCCCGTATTTACTAGCCTTCCCACGCAAGGCCAGATGTGACACATGGTCATTTTATAATGGGTATTCCCCGCCATATAGCCGGGCCCAAAAAGCTCTGTCTATTTTTCCCCAGTCGTGGTTCTACCCTTCGGCGGAACCACGACTGGGTTTGTGCTCTCTGCTCGGAAGCAGAGAGTGCCATCTACCCGAAGGCAGAGTGCTGACAGTGTCATAGAGCAGTCAGGTGAATGCCTAAGAGCTTTCCCGTATTTACTAGCCTTCCCACGCAAGGCCAGATGTGACACATGGTCATTTTATAGTGGGTATTCCCGGCCATATAGTCGGGCCAAAAAATGTGTCTATCTTTTCCGCAGTCGTGATTCTACTCTTTGGCGGAACCTCGACTGGGTTTGTGCTCTCTGCTCGGAAGCAGAGAGCGCCCTCTACCCGAAGGCTGAGGGCTGACAGTGTCATAGAGCAGTCAGGCGAATGCCTAAGAGCTTTCCCATATTCGTACCGCTCGTTAGCGTCTTTTATAAAATAGAGCATTCCATTCTCAAGGGATGACAGGATGTTCCACTATAACACTGCAAAAACCAACTTTCAGGTTTACAGGGAATTATTTACATGCACTGTTTGCAAGATATGATATTCAGAACGTCGTAGTTTCGGATAACAGTACACAGTTAATTGCTTACGAATTCAAAGAATTTTTAAAAATATTCTCGATTGAACATATTACTACCATCAGTATCACCTAAGGTCAAACGGATAAGTTGAACGGTTTGTAGATACTTTTAAGAAAGCTTTGACAAAAGCAAGTCATGAGAAAGTGAAAGAAGAGGCACTAGAAAAATTCTTGAGAGTATACCAGATAACACCGAATCCCCATACACCGACAGGCGTGTCGCCTACAGAATTGATAATCGCAAAAAAAAAAAAAAAAAAAAAAAAATTAAATCGGTATTTGAAAAGTTGTTACAAAGTTAAACAGGAATAAGAACGGACAACAAAAGAGTCACAACAATTTTCAAAATTGGCTAAAATGCGTATTTCAGGATATATAAAAATGGAAAGAATGTTGGAAGAAGGCGTAATAAGTACACGGATTGGGAAAATGATTTGTATGGCTGAAGAAAAAAATGGCAGCACAAACATCATTGGAATCACTTAAAGAAACGATTTACTGTACCGCAAAAAATGAAAAACATATGCAAGTTCTGTATGATATGTTAGACATACCAACACCCCTAGAATTCGTTGAATGTACATGTATGAGTACCAAAAAAAAAAAAGAAAATGTATGGAAAATTTAGTAATTGACCAAAAACGGAATAAATACAATGTTCAGTATGTGGTGAACTCGCCCGAAAGAGGAATGGGTGAATACTCAGAAATAAAATATTTTGGAAAAAAATTCCAAAAGAGGGTTATTGTGCAGTAAATAAAACACGTCGGTAACACAAATGAACTAGGATGACACCTGAAATAAAAAAAAAATAAAATAAAGAGAATTCAGTGCCAAAGTTCCGCATTGACTCCAGGCTGGCGGACATGCTCTCTTTATTCAGGAAGAGTTCAATTCAGTTGAGTGCCCAATCCCGCGTATGCGGGAGCTCAGTCAGTAGACTGAGACTCAGCTGAGAAAAACAGACAATCCAAGGTGAACGATCCCACATCTGCGGCGGCTGGTTATATTTTAATCCTTGTTCCTGTTTGTAGACGTTCTGGTTCCCCACGTTATACCCGACCTTCTGCCAAGTCCCGTCGAAGTGGGAGGTTCCCAGAGTTCAGAGAGAGAGAGAGAGAGAGAGAGAGAGAGAGAGAGAGAGATAGAGAGAGAGTCTTTTTTTGAGTGCCATTGGAGACAGTCGAGAAATAATATTATAGCCGTTAGTAGCCAGTTATAACATAAAGAAATCCCATTTGGATGTGTCATTTTTTTTTCTTCAAAAGAAAAACATTTCTAGTTAACTTATAAATAATCACAATTCAAAACAATGCGTAACAAAGCAAACAAATAACCATAAAAAGTTTTTCTTTGCTTATTCTAAGTACGAAATTAGAACAATGCGGAAGCACTTTTCAGTATGTTTCGAACTTCTCAGACAGCCTTAAAACATTTCTTATCCCAAGACAACAAACATCAAAGAACGTACTTTTTTTTTCAGAAATAGGAAAATCACCATGAAAAAAAGTTTCAGAAACATACGTAGGATTATGATATTTTCCATTTCAATGCCATCTTAATTTTTGTCAAGCAATAAAAATTAGGAAATTATAACCATAAGGCGGTTAAGTAAAATAATATCTGACAATAAGGTTTTATTCTCAAACTTTATATTTATAATTATATTATATCGGGACGAATTTAAGCGCAATGCTAGATTAATGTGATGAATATCGACTCAGAATGAGAATTCGAAAATTTGAGTTCTAATACTACTCAGGTTCGTTGCATTCTCTTCCTCGAAAATACTCCTGGCAAAGGTATGAATCCGTCTCTTCTTCAACCCAGATATGTGTGGAATAGCAAGGCAAACTGGGTTCTATAGCCTTGGTTGGCAACCAGTCTGCAGTAGAAAGAAATGGCAACCTATTGCGGGAAAATGTGACAGGGTGTATAAAAGAAGAAGAAGAAGAAGAAGGGGAGGAAGAAAATGTGGAAGATAAAAGAAAGAAGAAGTGGAAGGACAGAAAGAAAAAGAAGAAAAGGATTAAAGAAAAAGAGAAAAAAAATGAGAAATGGAAAAAAAATAATTACCACGGCTACAATCTCCAGGAGTTTAAATGTAAGGTCAATAGACACCTCCTAACACACTAACCTGCTCCCATTCTATCAAACACTCTTCCCATCTGCGCAACCCTCATCCTCAGTATCCTTACTCATCTGTCACCTTCCTCCTGACATTCCCTATGTCTAACCACTCCTTCTCTTTACCTTCCCCTATGTAGCCCTATGCGCAATAGTGGCAGTGGAATGCCTTGCTTGGGGTGAGATGATTAAAAAAAAACATCAATACATTTTTATTACAAAACTAGAAGACATCTTTAGGTTTCTAAAATAAAGAAAAAAATTAATCAAAATTTAACTAAATCAACCTTCTCATTATAACTGAACATTAAAAAAAAACAACTTAAAACCCCACCTTTTTGGCATTAAATAACCCACAGAAATTGATATGCCGTTAAACAAAACTCAAACTCAAAGTCAATAATAGCGAGTTACCAAAAGTTGCCTTCAGAATAACGTTATGAAAAACAAACGTTATAAAACCAACTAATGCTATAGAACCTAATCGTTTATTTCTTATGTAACCCATAGCTGGAATAAAGAGACGGATTAATATCATTTCAAAGGGTATTTACGCGTAAATGAATGCAACGAATTCAACTGGAATTCAAACTCTGCTCCCCGATTTCTCGTTCCGAGCCGATATGCACTGCTTCACAACGCGCATTAACTACTAATGAATAAAACTATCCTAGGAAATTTCATGAAAAAAAAAATCTACAAAGTCATCTAGATGGTAGTTTCTTTTTATAAATATATAATCAAACTGTATAAAACTACGTTTTAAAAAAAATCACACTAAAAGTACCGTCCCTGCCAATTGAATAACCGACGACGAATCTTTTAAGAAGATTTTTCTCTTCTGTCTGAACCCCTTTTTCATATGCACTTAACAGCAATAACTATGGATTCAAAATGAAAAAAAAAGAAGAAAGAAAATCGTTAATCACCTTTTCTACAAGCATGATAGCAAACTCTTTGTTAAAGACGACAATGAAGGGTATCAATGTTAGAAAATGTTTCTGTGATGACATCAGTGTGGATTTCGGTTTGGATAAATGTGCAAAAGTAACATTCAGGAAAGAAACAGAAACACACTCGATAGATTTAGATTTCTTTCACAAAGTTTAAGAAATATCAAGGAATCAGCGAAGGAGATGGAATACTGCATAGTCAAAATAAATGGGAAAGTAAAAAAAAAAAAGAGAATAACATAGGCGTCTGGAGTTATACAGAAAGTTCAATTTAAACAAGGGAATATCAGTCATGAACACTTTAACTGTCCCTCTAGTTCAATACAGTTTCAACGTCCTTAACTGGACCATAGCTGGTATTAAAGCAAATGAATGTCAGAACGAGAGAGCATTTCATTTGTAACCGCATGCATCATCCTAAGGCTGATGCTGATAGTCTGTACGTTCCCAGATCTGAAAGTGACAGAGGATTAGTTAAACTAGAACTAACTTTTTTAAGAATACAATAAATCTTTAACGGTATCTGTAAATTACAGAAATCTGGATGATGAGCTGAGTCAAAGACCATGAAAGAAATAAGAAACTTTAATTTGTAACAAAGGATGCCAACAATTTCAAAAGAGAATTTAAAGTATTTTTTATAATCATTTCACCCCAAGCAAGGAAGTACTGCCACTAGTGCGCAAGGAGAGTAAGTAAGAGCATAAGAGGAGAGTGACGAGAAAGAGTCACAGGGAAGTGTCAGAAAATGGATAAGAGAAGGATGAGTGAAGAGAGCTGCATGAGAGTAGAGTGGACGGGGGAAAAAACCTGATACAAGGGTTGTCAGGAAAACGACGCTAGTCACGGAGATAGAAGATGGCAATTGACCTTACATTTAAACTCTTGGAGATTCTAGTTGTCAGGGAGACAAGTATATGGAAGGCCGGGAAAAAAGATGAGAGTTCCCAGGTCCACTCTGAATCGGAGTAGTAGCACCTGTTAGGGTCCCATCTATGGGTAAATACATAACCCACAAACTTGGGTCAAGACGCTACGAACGTATAAAATACACTTTTATAAAATATATATATTAAAAAATTGACTTTTATAGAAATATTTACATGAAAATAGACTTTTATAAAAAGTATACATTTTTGAAGAAAAAATATTACCAAAAATGCATTTTTGGAGGAAAAGAAATATTGCCATAATACATTTTTGAAGGTAAAAAATTATTAGCATCAAAACATTTTTTTTAAATACAAAACTGGAAGTACAAGTACTTTCATGGCTTCTGCTCCGATGAACTTAGAGCACTGGTGCCGCCTAAGCAGGAATTTACACGAGATACTAGATTAGCAACTAGGTACCACCATTTTACATTTAAACAGATAAGATGTAACCGTAAATTATACTCCAATAGCTTCTTTCCTCGCGCTTCCCGCCTGTGGAACTCCCTTCCACAAGTCTGCTTTCCCGACAGCTACAATCTCCAGGTGTTTAAATGTAGGGTCAATAGACATCTCCTATCACTCTAACTCCCAATTATTCTCAGAACACTCTCATCTCCCAACCCTCATTCTCGGTATCCTTACCCGCCTATCACCCACCCTCTGACATTTCCTATATTTAACCATTCTCGGTATCCCTACCCGCCTATCACCCACCCTCTGACATTTCCTATATTTAACCATTCTCGGTATCCCTACCCGCCTATCACCCACCCTCTGACATTTCCTATATTTAACCATTCTCGGTATCCCTACCCGCCTATCACCCACCCTCTGACATTTCCTATATTTAACCATTCTCGGTATCCCTACCCGCCTATCACCCACCCTCTGACATTTCCTATATTTAACCATTCTCGGTATCCCTACCCGCCTATCACCCACCCTCTGACATTTCCTATATTTAACCATTCTCGGTATCCCTACCCGCCTATCACCCACCCTCTGACATTTCCTATATTTAACCATTCTCGGTATCCCTACCCGCCTATCCCCCACCCTCTGACATTTCCTATATTTAACCATTCTCGGTATCCCTACCCGCCTATCACCCACCCTCTGACATTTCCTATATTTAACCATTCTCGGTATCCCTACCCGCCTATCACCCACCCTCTGACATTTCCTATACTTAATCATTCTTTCTCCACTCTATGCTAGGGGTGAAACGCTTATAAAAAAAAAATCTTTAGTTTTCTAAAATAAAGATTTTTACGTGTGTCTTTTTCCATAAGTTGAGGTTACATTTTATTGGTTTCACTATAAAACGGTGGGACCTAGTTTGCTAGTTTAGTAGCTCGGGTAAATTCACGCAGAGTGGGCAGCAGGGAGCTAAGATCATCGGAGTAGAAGTCGTGAATGAACTAGTAGAAGAGACAGAGGGAAGCCACAATAAGTCGGTGAGAAAGTGACTATTGACTGGAGCTGAGCTACCAGGTCGGTATCAGTCATATCTAAAAGATTGTAAATACATCACAATACACCCACTGAACATAAAACTCGGCATGATAGTTGATTTTCTATCCACGGTTTAGATTTGGCGCCAGGCCGAAAATATGAGGAACCCAGTGAGGATCGAACTCACTACCTCGTTGTTATAATATGTTTTAGAAAAACAAGCTTGATAACAATTACACCACACCGAGGTGCCTAAATGTGTTTCTAAACGCTCCTTAGATGTGGCACAAGACCGAAAGTATGGGGTACCCAGTGAGGATCGAGCTCTCTACTCAGTTATAATAGGTTTTCGCAAGACAAGCTTAATAACAATTACACCACAGTGAGGTGCCTAAATGATTTTCTAAACGTAGCTTAAATGTGACATAAGGCCGAAAGTATAGGGTACACAGTGAGAATCGAAATCACTATCCAGTTATAATAGGTTTTAGTGAAGCAAGCTTAATAATAATGACACCACACCGATGTGTCTAAATGATTTTCTAAACGCTGTTTAGATGTGGCACAAGACCGAAAGTATGGGGTACACAGTGAGGAAGAATTCACTACTCAGTTGTAATAGGTTCTAGCGAGACAATCTTGATAACCATTAAAACACACCGATGTGCGTATATGATTTTCTAAACTCTGTTTAGATGTGGCACAAGGCCGAAAGTATGGGATACACAGTGAGGATCGAACTCACTACTCAGGTTCTAGCGAGACAAGCAATAACCATTACACCACGTCGAGGTTCCTAACACGGCATGATAGAGTGAGCCAATACATACACTGGAAAATATGCAATTTTTAAGGCATGGAAACTGTCAGAAACTGATATGAATATCAGCCAGAATATCAGCCAGACCTGGTTACAGAAACAAGATATATAACAATTTTTTGCGATTTACAATTGTTGTGGAGTAGTTTTTGCACTGAAAGTTATAATCGTGCTATGACAGTTGCTAATCGACTTAACGTACCTAAAATGTTAGGAATTCGGTAATCTTCCACTGAAAGCTGACTCCTTAGTATTCAGCTAACTGCCGACTAATATCAACTGCTTAGTAATTCTACTGAATTCCAATGGAAGTCTAAAGAACTCCTATGAAATTCTCAAGTACTTGTTAACTCTTGTTAATATAGGAGGGAGGGTTCATTATCTGAAGAATAGGTGTGTTTCCCCATAACAACAATGCACACAGACAGAACAGTCACGGACCACATAAATGCTTTCTTAACGACATTTCAGTCCCTGCACATTGTAATGTACCTTTGAAGATCTTAAAAAATCTATCAAAATACAAAGATCTTTCATTAGAAATCTCAGAAGTGCAGCATACGAATACATAAATAATTCCAATTGTAGTTGGAGCCCTCAGATTGATTAAAGACGGTTCAGATAGAAAAGCTTCCTGTTAAACTATGCCTTAAAGAAATACAAAAAAATTTACTCACAATTACAACTCACATATTTTATCAATGTATGATCTTAGTTTTTTTCATTTTTTATTTTCATTTTTTTTTTCAAAAATGATTAGTGAAAAATATCTTGAAGATATTTCTGACCGTAGGTCCTTGATAAAAACCCGAAAAGAAATTTGTATACAACAGGAACACAAGGAAATAACAATGATGATGATGATGATGATGATAATAATAATAATAATAATAATAATGACAACTTTCAAACTCGGACTTTATTCGTCATTTCTCGAACGTAGAAGAAGCAGGAGAGGAAGAAGAAGCGAAAGAAGAAGAAAACGAAAAGAAGAAGAAAAGAAAGAAGAAGAGGAAGCGGAAGAAGAGCGGGATGATGAAGAGGAAGAAGAAGAACGAGCAGAAGAAGAAGAAGAAGAACAAAAACAAGAGGAAGAGGGAGGGGAAGAAGCAGTAGAAGTGCAGGACGAAGAGGAAGAGGAGAAAGAAGAAGAGTTGGAAGTATATGAAGAAGAACAGAGGAAAAAAAAAAGAAAAAGAAGTAGAAAAGGAGGAAGGAGAAGAAGAGAAGGAAAAAGTCGAAGGAGGAGGAACAGGAGGAAAAAAGACTAATAATAATAATAATAATAATAATAATAATAATGGCAACTTTCAAACTCTGATTTTATTCATCATTTCTCGACAATGTTTACAGTAAATTGAATCTCTCAGTAAAATTCTGCCGGATAGACAAGCGGTATTGATTCCTATTCGTAATACCTCAGCAAATATCATTAGCTTTAATACGTGTGACTTTTTCTACGTGTGTCTTTGTCCATAAGTTTATCACTTTGCCAGATCTATGGCCAAAAGAAAGATGAAAGCCGATATCTTTAATGTCTAAATCCATTACCAAATTTTATTACAGCATCTGTTGATAGAAAAGAGACGCCTAATAGTGTTTAATAGAGTGAGAGAAAAAAAAGAGAGAGAGAGAGAGAGAGAAAAAAAAACCCAAACAAACAGAAAACTGCTAATAAAGTGGCGGGAAAATCCCGTAGGATTAAAACTTGAGCGTACACCACGATCTCACAATTTCATCGACGCCGGAGTCCATATTTGTAATAAATATAATTGGCAAAGTAGTTCTTCGGGTGTCATTGGCAACGAATCTCCGGTTTGGGACGACTGAAAGATGATTTGATAAAATAAAATCAACATTCAACTCGAGAAGAAAACAGCAACAAAAAAATAAAAAATAAATAAAAATAAACGACTTTGAGCACAAAAAAGTATAAAATAAAAGCAATAAACATTTTTAGTAAAAAAATGTATAAATATATAACAGCTTTTTATGGACTTTGGTAATCATTATCTGTAATATCTGAAATAAGTGTATTCTCGTCAAGCAAATAAACCAATCTGTTCTGCCTTTAGCAGAAATAAAGTCGGAAGAAATTTTATTCACTCTTTGAAATGAAAATTCCTCACCACAAAATAGCGTTACTTTTCATCATATAATAATTCTGCTTGTTCCTTCCTTAGTTATTATGCATTTTATGCATAATAATCAGTGTAGCCTTCGTGATTGTGTTGGATGATGTTGTGGAAGAAATATCTTATGTCATAGTCATGTAATATTTCACTTAATCACGCCGTTGGAGTCAGTCATCAGAGTATTTCTCTCGGGTGTCACAGAGAGTGTCTAAAAAAGTTCGTCCGTCTCTTACGCCATTGAAGAAAAATAACACACTTACTCTCTTCCCCTCTATCTTTTAAATATCCTCAGCCTTTCTCTCAACTTTGCCAAACGGAAGGATAGTAAAGAATGAGAGAGTAGGAGGAGAGAGCCTGTAGCGTTACCGTATCAGTAGCAGCTTAAGCTGATGGTTGTAGCTGTAATGGTGTGTGTATGTGTGTGTACTGTACACTATAGGTTTGTTGTCGTATCCCGCAACCTAATAACAAAATTTCTGGCCTCTACACTCTTGGCCATTACTCAGTTGGTCTTTTCTTTTTACAATGTACACAGGAGCCATGATTTTTCAGTAATAAAAAAAAATTATTTTTCAAAATCACTCACAAAATAACGTACAGTATTTTGGTGATGGTCTGTGCATACGCCGCTTAATATAATAGAAGATTACAGTAAAGTAGCTTCTATGGACATTACTTTTATAGATATTTTAATAAAATTACACTCCGTGTTATCGTTATTTTATTATCCAATACCTTTATGTTTGAAGACGTTACTATCATTTGTAGTATGACAAAATAAAATTTTTCCAAAAAATCATAATTATCCTTCCGTAGAAATTTCACGGGTTTCTCTAATTAGTATTATTATTAAATTCTTACCTAATACAAACCCCTGAAAAATACCCAATATAAAGCCTGCTGCATGAAGTAGCAGTATGAACCTAAAATAGGGAGTATATGCCGAATAGACGGATATCAAGTAGCCTAGGTCGGCAAGGTAGGCAGTGCCTAACCTGAATAAAACAGAGCAGCAGCTACATTTTTTTTGTGGATGAATATGTTATAACTAGTTTTATAGCGGTTATAATACAGTCTTTATTAGGCACTCTCTGTGACGCAAGGGTCGTTAGTCAGTTAAGTGCCATACGTGATATCCGCTTTCGGAAATCAGGTCTCGAAAGAGACATAACCGACTGGGTAGAAGATTATACCGTAGTTGATAACCATTACTTTCTGCGGTAGACTGGTTGCCAGCCAAGGTTATAGAACCCAAACTGTTCTATTGCTTAACCCACAGCTGGAGAGAAGAGACGGATTAATATCTTTTCCAAGGGTATTTGCACGTAAGTGAATGCCAGGAATTCAACTGGAATTCGAACTCGGCTCCCCGATTTGCCTTTCCGACTTGATATCCACTGCACCATAACTCACATAAGCTGCCTAATTACCGACGGTACGTACCTGACGGATATGTTGGATAGATAACGGTTAATCTTTGTCTTCATGAGGTTTAGATTTTAGAGATTGGGAAATATCCGGGAGTCTGTTACACAGAAAAGCAGTTCTCGGGAAGAAGCACACTGGGTAAAACATCCTTCTTAGCAATTGAATAGAAAAGGAATCTCGAGAACTGCTTAATATTCCTTTTCTATTCAATTGCTAAGAAGGATGTTTTACCCAGTGTGGAATGAGGACGTTTCGACTCTGTGTACGTGTCGTTGCTGCTCCGATATGTGAAGTCGCAAATTATATAGCTCATCTGATGATTTACAATTGAAACAACGAGAGGCTTGTGACATTTTTGTCTGTAGAAAATGAGCTGCCCAGTTGAAAATAATTAACCCTCTAGGGCCATTCGTATCATATTTGATACAGTATTTCCCTATAAGGAAACATGTGGTATTTCCCTATAAGGAAACATTTGGTATTCATTGACTGAGCAGTCAGTACTGCTTTCATTTCAAATTTATAAAATATTTCTCTTAAAAAATTTTTCAGGAAAATATTTCTTTCAAGGCTTGTTTTCATACTGTATCAAATATGATACGAATGGCCCTAGAGGGTTAATCTTCAATATTGCCGCGTAAACGCTTTGAAATCTCTCATTGTCCGGACTGTTGTCCGCATCTTTATTATCATATTCATGATGTTTCGGCCGTTGTACAATCCTTCATTAGGTGATTAGAATTTTATACCAAAGTATTTATTTCGATAACAGGAATATATTGTTCTCGTTTCATGACTCTTGCCACTTCTGATTGTCTTAGTTGTCTCTATTTAACTTAACAATATAATGTTTTCGTTCATAACTACTGTCGCCAGGTATTGAACTCACAACTGTTTGTCATTAGATAAACCAAGGCTTTTATCTACTAGGCCATGTGCCAGGACAATAAAAAAAACGATCAGGTTTGTTATAATTGATTAGTGAAAGCGGATCTCGCAAAATAAATGCGAGGTTATCTTATCTGAATTATTGGTTGTTATTCTAAGTTTTCTTTCAGTTCATTCTTACCAGCTTATCTTTTTATTCAAACCTATGTTTTTTTCGAGAGCTGTGTATCCAGTAAACCGTAGTAAAGTAACCCAATTATTTAAAGATTGAAAAATTCTGCTACTTTGTGGTATAGGCTTCCAAGGAGATGCTTCTCTGATCAGTATAGTCTTATTCATTTTTTCTCAAATTTACATAATCTCATTCAGTAACCCTCTAACTTGAGTGGCTCTTGGAGCTTGTTTTGTATGAATACTTAATAAAAACGTAGTATTGTTTATAGCAAACACATATAGGATGCAGTGGAGAGTCATTATGGTTTTAGTTCTGAATTTTTTTTTTTTTAATCACATCACCCCAAGCAAGGCGGTAAGGCCACTGGTATGCAGGGGGCTACGTCAGAGTGAATACATTGGAAAGAGAAAGCCGGAAACAACATCCTAATCAGGGAATAAGGGATGAGCCTCTACACCTGTTCAATAGACGTGGGTGGAGTGTGAACCGGGCGATAGTTCAGTCTATCTACTCTAATTGAAAAAAAAATTAACAAAAGAGAAAAGTGGAAAGATTGGAAAAGAGAAAGCCGGAAACCACACCCTAAACAGGGAACAAGGGATGAGCCTGTACACCTGTTCAATAGATGTGGGTGGAGTGTGAACCGGGCGATAGTTCAGTCTATCTACTCCAATTAATGGACAAAGAACACAGAAAAAGAGTGAGATAGAGAAGAGAGAGCGTAAGAGAAGGTAAGAACTGAAATCGAATGAGAATTGCTGTCTTCGAGGTGTTTTGTTTTTAGTTAATCATTTCACACTCAGCAAGGCGAAAGTAGTATTAGTGCGCAAGAAGAAAGTTATAGAAAGTGAAAGTGAAAGTGAAAGTGAAAGAAAAGACTGAGTATCTGTACGATTGATGAAAGGAGACTAGATGAATGAGATTCAAGTAAATAAAAAATACGTATTGCATTTAATATTTTGAAGTTTGTAGTTAACAGGAATTAGAAATAATGACTCGTCTAATTTGATCATCAACGATGGAATAAGAAAAACCATTATTAATGTTTGTATAATGATTATTAATTCATTGTAGACATTTTTCATGAATGACCTTCTGCACTATTTATTAGAATTTGTACGGTATCTATTTTGTAATAGGCTATTCAGTTTTTATAGTTTAGAGTACGAGTTGCTTTTTTTTCACAACCTTGCAACATGTTTTTTTTTTATTAATCCTTGTCCTCACTAAAATATCGTCATCTCCCCGTAACATCTTTGCAACCTGTTTAATTACCCGTTTCTCCGCAAAAAAGTTTTTACATTCTTATCCACTCCCTGTAACATCTTTGCAGCCCGTTATTTTATAGTTCTCTCCGCAAATGTAACCTCATTGATTACCACTTCCAGTAACACCCTTCCAATCCGTAATTCTATTGTCCCTTTTTTCACTAAAGTCTGCTAATTATCTTCTACACGCAGTAACAACTTTGCTACCTGTTATTTCACCGTCCTTTCTCCTCACTAAAAAGTCTTCTCAATCTCTTCTGTTTGCGGTCACATCTTTTCAACTTGTTCTTTTTAGTGTTTTTCTCCTCGCTAAAGAGTTTTCTCATTCAATTCCATCCCCAGTAATCTGTGACATCTTAGTGGAACTAACGAGGACATTTTCGCTCACTTGATCTCCCGTGAAAAACTTACAGAAACGAATGGTTTAAAAACTCAACGCTGGCAAAATATCTCAGATTAATCTTATAATAGGTTGAGTGTTAAAAGATGTAAAGCGTTCTGCTCTCATTTGGTTCAAAGCTAGAGATTACATACATCACGGACCTTAATCTCTCTAACTAAATGAATGACAGTTTCAAGATTTGAGCCACGATATTGCACTTAAGAAAATGAAATTTGGCATCGTAGTAGAGCTTTTCATTGTCTTATATTTCGATTAACAGCGACATTAGGATTTGTGACTTTTCCCAACACTGGATACTAAAGGCCATTTTTATGTTTCAAATGTAACAGAAGTTTAGCTTATTATTTAAAAAAAAAGGGTGCATAATGTGCGTTGTCAGTAGGGGCATCTATGCAACAATGCAGTCAACCGTGCTATATTTATGTGAACTGAGATGCTTAAATCTACTACACCCAACACTTACGCATAACTCCAAGAAGTCGTAGAACACATTCTCGTCAACCGAACTTAAGTCACTGGTGCCTCCGCAACAGGTGTTTACTCGTGCAACCAGACTGGCACTTGGGTCTCACCCATTCAGAGTTAGATCAACCAAATGCAGACGACAATTCTACTCCTGCAGCTTCTTTTCTCGAACTTCTCGCCTGTGAAACTCGTTTCCTTATTCTTGCTTTCCTGACGGCTACAACCTCCAGGAATTTAAATGCAAGGTCAATACTCATCTCTTAACTACTTGACCCTAGTTCTTTCACACCGCCCTGTATATCCTTTCCTTTCTCTCCAACTTTGCAACTGTCATCACACCTGTATTCCCATCCTTCTCTTGCTCCTTTTAACTGGTTCGTCCTTCTCCTCAATCTCCTAATCTTTTTCTCTTTGTAGCCCCCTGCACATCAGTGGCGTCACCGACTTGCTCGGGGTGATATGATTAAAAAAAAAAAAAACAGCGTCGACCTACCGGCTAAAAATGCGAGGATAGTCGAAGATTTTTCCGACCGGACTGGTAAAGAGAAACGCCTCTCCCAATTTCACTTGTGCCAAGGCCTTTCATCAGAAACAAATGATTTTAAAATTTAAAATAGAAGCGTTCGCCACGAGAGCGTTCGTCGAGAGATGTTTACATCACGTGACGTAGAATGCGATAGAGTTTTTTAATATTTGTAAACATAAACCCATCTCTAATAATACTTTTAAATGTTGTTTTAAATGTATACTGGATTTTAAAATTAAATACATACAGGCTAGGGTTAAATAGGGACTTAGGTGTTTTGAATCTTTATAAATAAGATCAGTCTGAAATATCAAATATATATATATATAATAATAGAAATAAATATATACTGTAAAAAAAATACATTTTTAAACTGACAACTTTTTAGTAGTTTTTCCTATACATATTAAGAGAGTATACGTGGATTAACATTATCTTATATATATATATATATATATATATATATATATATATATATATTACCGATTTCCTGCACTATTGTAAGAACTGCAACCTTGAAACTTCTGAATATCGTTTCTTATGTCTTTGTCTATGAGGGTATCAAATTTGATTAAAATCGGGCCACTCCTTCTATACCCCGATTTTTTCGATTACCGATTTTCGATATTTATCGGGGGTACCTCGACACAAGACCTAGCTAAGAACACTCGCAGATGCTTATAGCTGTGTAAATTTTCAGCGGTTTCGGAGTCTATAGGTAACGGATACACAAACACACACACACACACACACACACACACACACACACACACACACACACACAGAGTTCCATTTAGTTTAGATATTGATTCAATCTCATTACATTATTTTGACAGCTCAGGCTTCATTTAACAATCGAAACACCATAATTGAACTATTGTTACAACTTGATCTACCATTAATTGTAATCAGGTTCAACATAATTGCTTAGTGAAGGCGGATCTCGCAAAATGAATGCGAGGTTACCTTGTTTGAATTGGTTGGTATTCTAGGTTTTTTTTAGTTCATTCTTATCAACACTCTGTTTATTCAAATATATGTCTTCCTCGAGATCCATGTGCCTAGTAAACCGTAGTAAAGAGAAAAATATTTAAAGATTGAAAAATTCTGCTACTTTGTGATATCGGCTTCCAAGGAAATGCTTCTCTGACCAGTATAGTCTTTCTTACTTCTCTTACATTCACACATCCTCAATCAGTAACTCTCTACCCTGAGTGGCTCTTGGAGCTTGTTTTGTATGAATACTTAATAAAAAGGTGTATTGTTTATAATAAGGATGTAGACGAGAGCCATTATAGTGTTCGTTCTGAATGGACAAAGAGCATAGATAGATAGATGGAGAGTGAGATAGAGAAGAGAAAGAGTGAGAGAGAGAAAGTAGGATCTGAAATCAAACGAGGACTGATGTCTTTGATTTTTTTGTTATTAGTTAATCAGTTCACTCTCAGCAAAGCAAAAGTGCCAATAGTACGCAGGGCAGGTATTTTTAGAAAGTGAAAGTGAAAGTGAGGAGAATTGAGAGAATTGAGGAAAGGTGAATAGATGAGCGAGATTCAAGAAAATAAAAAATACGTATTTCATTTAAATTTTGTAGTTAATAGGAAAGCAAGTAAATGGTAGGGAGTTCCACAGTGGGAAGTGCGAGAAAATAAACCGTTAGAGTAGAAATGGCGATACATTTAGCTATTTCAACATTGAAAGAGTGGAACCTAGATGCCAAACTGTTAACGTGCTAGAATTAATGTGCACGGAGCACAAAAAAAATCTATATGGAAAACACAGAGGAAAGACATGTCACGTCAGTGAAGAACTGACTGGAGTCGAGATGCCTGGTTAGGATGAATTATATTGCAGAACGTTCCTTGAACTTCGTCAAAAATCTCATGATGTTCAGAACCAGACGTAGTAGAAGTATTCAATGCACGGAATGGTAGGTATGTAAATATGAAAGATGGATTCTGACGAGAAAAATCTAGGAAATCTAGGAAATCGATAGGAAAGTAAGTAAATATCATATGGATAAGAAACATAGATAGTAAATAAGGTTAAAATATAAGTGTTCATGAAAGCACCCATGTGGAATTCTATTCTACAGGGAATCAGTAAATAGATAAACACTAGATAGATAGATAGATAGATAGATAGATAATGTAGAGGCTGAGATAGATAGATAGATAGATAGATAGATAGATAGTAGATAATGTAGAGGCTGAGATAGATAGATAGATAGATAGATAGATAGATAGATAGATAATGTAGAGGCTGAGATAGATAGATAGATAGATAGATAGATAGATAGATAGATAGATAGATAGATAAGTAGAGGCTGAGATGGATAGATAGATAGATAGATAGATAGATAGATAGATAGATAGATAGATAGATAGATAAGATAGATATGTAGATAGATAGATAGATAGATAGATAGATAGATAGATAGATAAGATAAGTAGAGGCTGAGATAGATAGATAGATAGATAGATAGATAGATAGATAGATAGATAGATAGATAGATAATGAAGACGCTGAGATAGATAGATAGATAGATAGATAGATAGATAGATAGATATGGAGAGACTTACATACATCTTTCAACAGATTGATAAGGAGAGACAACGAGCAAGATAGATTCGTATATATATAGATATATATATATATATAGAGAGAGAGAGATTGATAGAGAGAGATAAATAGATATGAAGAGACTAAGTGAGATCACTTGATTGATTGATAGGAAGGGAATAAATATTAGGCAAATTAGTAGATAAACATTAAATAGATAGATAGAAATGAAAAACTAAGACAAACCGCTTGATAGAGCGATAGATTGATACCAAAAGAATATATGATTGATGAATTAATAGATAGAGAAAAACTAGGCAGACACATACACACACACTCGCAGACACACACACAGACACACACACACACACACACACACACACACACACACACACAAGTATATATATATATATATATATAGACAGATAGATAGATAGATATGAAAAGACTATGATAGATTGCTCAATAGAGTGAAAGATTAATATGCAGAGATTAAGAGATAGATGGAAAAGTATATATATATATATATATATGGAGAGAGAGAGAGAGAGAGAGAGAGAGAAAGAGAGATATGAAAAGACTAAATGAGTCCGATTAATTGATTAATAGATTGATATGAAGATGCGACAGATTGTTCAGTAGTTAAATAAATGATATAGATTGATATGAAAAGACTAAATGATAAATGGATTGGTAGACAGATAAACACGTAATAGATAGATAGATAGATAGATAGATAGATAGATAGATAGATAGATAGATATGAAAAGACTAAGATAGATCAATCGATGGAGCGGTATATTTATTTCAAAAGACTATGAGATAGATGAATTAACAGATAAATAAAGTCCAGACACACACACAGATATATATATAGATAGATAGATAGATAGATTGCTCAATAGAGTGATAGATTAATATGGAGAGACTAAGAGATAGATGGAAAAGAAGATAGCTAGATAGCTAGATGGATAGAAAAATAATTAGTTCGCTTGATTGATTGATAAATTGATATGAAGAGAATAGGAGATAGATTGATCAGTAGATAAATAAATATTAGTTAGATTGATATGAAAAGACGAAATGATAGAAGGATTTGTAGACAGATAAACACTAGATAGATAGATAGATAGATAGATAGATAGATAGATAGATAGATATGAAAAGACTAAGATCGCTCAATAAAGTGATAGATTGGTATGGATAGATAGATGGATGAGTGCATCCATAAAAATAGATAGATAGATCGATAAATATCTAGATATGAACAGACTAAGATAAAGATGACTAGATAGATAGATAGATAGATAGATAGATAGATAGATAGATGGGAAGAGATTAAGAAAGATCGCTCGATACATCGATATGAAGAGAATTAGTGATAGATTTGTTATTAGATAGATAGATAGATAGATAGATAGATAGATAGATAGATAGATAGATAGATAGAAACAGACTGGAAAGGATAGATAGATAGATATATAGATAGATAGATTGATAGATAGATAGATAGATAGATAGATAGATAGATAGATAGATAGATATGAAAAGACTAAGTGATAGATTGGTATGGAGAGATAGATGGATGAGTGCATACATAAATAATAGATAGATAGATCGATAAATATCTAGATATGAACAGACTAAGATAAAGATTACTAGATAGATAGACAGACAGACAGATAGATAGATAGATAGATAGATAGATAGATAGATAGATGTGAAGAGATTAAGAAAGATCGTTCGATACATCGATATGAAGAGAATTAGTGATAGATTTGTTATTAGATATATAAATACTAAATAGATAGATAGATAGATAGATAGATAGATAGATAGATAGATAGATAGATAGATAGAAACAGACTGGAAAGGATAGATAGATAGATAGATAGATAGATAGATAGATAGATAGAAACAGACTGGAAAGGATAGATAGATAGATAGATAGATAGATAGATAGATAGATAGATAGATAGATAGATAGATAGAAACAGACTGGAAAGGATAGATAGATAGATAGATAGATAGATAGATAGATAGATAGATAGATAGAAACAGACTGGAAAGGATAGATAGATAGATAGATAGATAGATAGATAGATAGATAGATAGATAGATAGATAGAAACAGAAACGGAAAGGATAGATAGATAGATAGATAGATAGATAGATAGATAGATAGATAGATAGATAGATAGATAGATAGAAACAGACTGGAAAGGATAGATAGATAGATAGATAGATAGATAGATAGATAGATAGATAGATAGATATGAAGAGACTGAGATAGATAGATAGATAGATAGATAGATAGATAGATAGATAGATAGATAGAAACAGACTGGAAAGGATAGATAGATAGATAGATAGATAGATAGATATGAAGAGACTGAGATAGATAGATAGATAGATAGATAGATAGATAGATAGATAGATAGATAGATAGATAGAAACAGACTGGAAAGCATAGATAGATAGATAGATAGATAGATAGATAGATAGAAACAGACTGGAAAGCATAGATAGATAGATAGATAGATAGATAGATAGATAGATAGAAACAGACTGGAAAGGATAGATAGATAGATAGATAGATAGATAGATAGATAGATAGATAGATAGATAGATAGATAGATATGAAGAGACTAAGAGAAATTTGGAGATAAATGAATAGATTAATATGAAGTGTTTGAGAGATAGATGAATAAGTGGATAAATGAATACTACATAGATAGTTCGATACATCGATATATGGATAGATTGATAACAATGGTATGTCTTGAAGAATCGAACGCTCTTTCCTTTGTTTGCAGCAGTGAATTACTTATCAAATCTCATAATACTTTTCTAATAAAAGTCACGTATTATTTCTTTCTGCCTACAGCTTATTGTTGGTCAGTCTGACGAACATGACGTAATAACGCAAGTCAAGCTTCCGCGATTGTCAATCAATTTAAATCCGTTAATCGATTTTGTCAAATCCACAAAGACCTCTTCCGTTCGAAACGTAAAAATCGATTTCCTGTAACCTTTTTTCTCCCGTTCACAAGGGAAAGATTGCTGGAAAGTTACGACAGTTTCATTGTAATATCTCTTCAACTACGTTTAAAAGTTGTCCTCTACTTTTAAATGCAAAGGTCAACCAAGAGGCGACAATAAACTCGGGTAACCTAAAAAAAAGTGAAGAAAGAAAAACTAAAGAGAGCGAGATGAAAAAGTGAAAGAGAAAGAGAGGGAAGAGTAAGGAAGAGAAAGAGAGAGAGAAAAAAGAGAGAGATAAAACGAGTGAGATGCATAAAGAGAGAGAAAATATGAGAGAGAGAAAGACAGCGAGAAAAAGTGAGAAAAATGAAAGAAACAAAAGAGAGTGAGAGAAAGATGGGGACGGCGACAGAGAAAATGAGAGAGAGTGAAAATAGAGACAAAAAGAGAGATGAGGAAACAAGAGAGAAAGAGTGAAAGAGAAAGAAAAAGAGAGAGGAAAAGATAGACAAATAGACTGAGGGAGAAAAAGAGAGAAAAGAAAAAAGAGAGTGATAGAGAAAAGAGTAATTACTTTTCTCTTTTCTATGTGTATGAAATATGATCGTAGAGCCTGAGAATTCTGGGGCTAGGGTGATAATCTTAATTCGTCGTCATCATCATGTCCAGATGTGGTGACAAAGCCGTTGTGCAGCTGAGCCATTTACCAGTTTTCTTTTCACATAACCCGGCCGCGTGCCAATATCTGGGTCTCCGTGAAAGATCTTCGAGTAACAATCTCAGGCAACGACCGATCTAGTTTTAGGCCAGCAAACCAGGCTAGGACCATCCCAGGCAATACTCAAACCAAAAAAGGCAGTACTGACACTGATGCGCCGGCGAGGGGGGGTACATAAAAAGGAGAGTGAAACGTTTCATGGAAGGAGAGCGAAGTGAAAAAGAAACTGACGAGGAACCGGTTACAGTGGGTGACAGAGAACGGGTAACAGAAGAATGTGAGTACTGGCGTGAAGAGAGTTGCGTGAGAGTAGAGTGAAAAAGGAGAAGAACAAGATACATATGGTGTTGGGGATAGGATAAGAGAATGATGGGAGAAAAAGATATGGCAATTTAAACTCTTGGAGATTGTGGCTCGCATGAATCTTTGTCATGCTAACTCTAATGTACAGAATATTCTCAGCTCGCTCATTATGTGTTGTGGAGTGGTTTTCGCAATGAAGGTTATAATCGTGTTATGTTGGTTGCTAATCGACTTAACGCACCAAAAATGTTAGAAACTTGTTAATCTTCCACTGTAAGCAGGCTCCTTAGTATTCGGCTTTCTTTGACATCCAGACCTGATGATATTGACGTATGTTTTCTGGATGGCAGATGAAGCATGCCTATTAAAGAAACGATGACTTTTAATCAGCCAAGGGAAATCCTCGAGCAAAATTGAGGGAGACAAAGGAAAGCTGTTGGACAGCAAGGGCAAGAGCTTTGCAGGAGGCTGCTGGCTTCAAATCATTCTAACAAAATTTGATGAGTGTTTTTGGTCTCATTTCCAACGGTCTATCACCAATATTCTCTTCAGATAACACTCTTTTAACAGACAAAAGCCACATTATCAAAATGCTGTGCAGATCACTTTTTCTTTTTTAATCATCTCATCTCAAGCAAGGTATTCTACTGCCACTGTTGTGCAGGGGGTTACACAGAGGAAAGTGATGTGAAAGAGGGGTTAGTTACAGGAAATGTCAGGAGGAGGGTAATAGATAGATGAGGATACTGAGGATGTGGGTAGAGTAGATGGAAAAAGAGCTTGTGAGAATGGATGCGAGTTAGTGTGATAAGAGATATCTATTGACCTTACATTTAAATTCCTGGAGATTGTAGCTGTCGGGGAAGCAAGTAAATGGAAGAGAATTCCACACGTGGGAAGTACGTGAAAAGACGTTGTTTGAGTAGAAATTGCGGTTACACTTTATCGGTTTCACTGTAAAAGAGTGGGACCTATTTGCTAATCTGTAATTTTGCTCGTGTAAATTCATACCTCGGTGGCACCAGTGATCTAAGTTCATTGGTGCAGAAGCCGTGAAAGTATTTATAGAAGAGGCACAGGGAAGCCGACACGTTACGCCGGTGAGAGAGCGACTCCAGCCGAGCTGCTAAGTGGGTATCGATCACATTGCAGATTATCCATTGGATTTTGTCAAGAACCCCGAGGTGAATAGCAGGGGTGGATGGTCACCACGGTTATATATATATATATATATATATATATATATATATATATATATGTGTGTGTGTGTGTGTGTGTGTGTGCGTGTGTATGTGGGGGAACAGTTTTTTTTTATTTGAAGAAGCCATCTCCTAATTGAAAGTAAATTTCAATCTATTTAAAAAAGCAGACGAACTTTGTAAGACCTAAAAACGAGAGAGTAATGTTCTAAAAGTGTCAGCAGAAGCCATGACACTTTTAGTTCTTTATCTAGTATTTTTCTATCGGTAATTTTGGCTAAGATTTATCTGAAAGTTTTGAGAATTTAAAGAAAGAAATCGGCGAAGTAATAAATTTCTTTTTTTTTTTTTCGCTGTTGCACTCAAAGAGACAGCAACGTGCCGTAAAGAATGGACACTTCATCTTCGCCCGACGCGTTCGATCGTTTTGATTTTGAATTCAATATATTTACCGTTCTTGCTTCTCAGTGTAGAACTGGTATTTTTCTTTTTTCACATTGTGATATTGAATAGTGAGCAAAGAAAAGAAAAGGGTTTGTCTTTGTCAGAGCCAACAATAGAGGTAACAGCTTTTTTTCGCTCTTCTATGAACATTGTGACTGATGTTCGTTGTGGAGTAGTGGATATCGGCTCTGAAGGAGAAATTAGAAAGCCAAGTACGAATTCCAGTTAAATACCTCTAGGAAAGGCATTAATCCGTTGCTTCTCCTTCCAGCTATGGGTTAAATAGTAGGACAGATTTGGTTATATAGCCTTGGTTTGCAACCGCTCTACCGCAGATAAATATGGCAACCTACTGCGGTAAATGTGGATGTGCGTCGTGGTGGATGCGAATATCGACTATCTGGTGGATATGGTTATCGGATATCTGAGGATCTGCGTTGTGGTACAGTGGATATCCGATTGGAACGAAAAATCGTAGAAACGAGTTCGATTTCGAGTTGAATTCGTTGCATTCACTTACGCGCAAATAACTTTGTGAAAGGTATTAATCCATCTCTTCTCTACAGATATGGGTTAAATAACAGAACTGATTTGGTTCTGTAGCCTTGGCTGGCAACCAGTCTATCGCAGGAGTAATG
The DNA here is from genome assembly GCA_037127315.1 of Ascarosepion bandense. NCBI lineage: Eukaryota > Metazoa > Mollusca > Cephalopoda > Sepiida > Sepiidae > Ascarosepion > Ascarosepion bandense. Next base: position 546,909 of record JBBBDQ010001163.1, read on the forward strand.
GCAACCTACTGCAGGATAATCTTAGGGTTCCAGCTATGAAAAAATAGTTACCGCTAAAGTGTGGTCAAACACTATGACTGTATAAAAATATACTTTTATAGTAAAAATTCCAGCAATACATTTTTGAAGAAGTTATTACCAGCATTACATTTTGGAAGAAAACGAAGGAAAAAATATTGCCAGCAATTTTTTGGAAAAAAAAAACAAAAAATTACCAGCAACACATCTGACTTTCGACAAAATCCTCTTTACAAAATTACGTCAATGAAACCTGATCTATAAACTGCTATTAAGAAATACAAAACGAGAAGACATCTTGAATTTTCTAAAATAAATAAATAAATAAATAAATAAACAACTTTTTCATCAAAATCTGACTTAGTCAGTCCTCTTACAATGACCGAACATTAAAAAAAACTCCTAAAAGTCCACCTTTTTGGCATTAAATGACCTACAGAGGTTGAGATGACGTTAAACAAAACTCAAATTTCAAATTCAGTTTTCTTATTTCTCAATCCGAACCGATTACTCTAATGTGCCGCCATTTTTGCCATATATGAGAGTGACATTTTGTTCACTTTTAGGATAACAGGCTGGATTTTTTCCGCTATATTTTGTTGTTGTTATTGTTTACTGTTTTTTTTTTGTTTTTTTTTTCAAAAATTCGGCAGAAAATATAATCAAAGCATTTTCAAATTAGTTAAATATTGCTGATATTTATGGCAGTACAGGTCGTGTTATTTTTTAATTTTACATATTGTTTCTTTTAAAGATTTAAACGATTTTTCTTACATGCAACAATAAAGTTAATTACATAGCTAAAAATATTAAATTGCTCTTCTAATAACCTTATAACCAATGTAATTGTAAAATTATTCAAATTGTTTCTTCCTTTTTGTCGATGTGGTTAACTAGAAAATACAGAAAATTGAATTATGCGACCGAATAACAAATTAAAAATTTAAAAAATAACAAAAAACATTATCGATTTAAAACTATTTGCCTTCTCGACTGCTTTCAAATTATTCGTCTGTAATTAATATCACAAAACACTTAAATAATATAACTTAAAACATAGTCAGATAACATTATAATAACACTTTTATTGTGATTAAAGATCAATTTAAATAGAAGACAATTACGTTTTTTTTATACCCCTCCTTCAATAATTAAAAAAAATGTTTCCAGTTAATAAATGCATGAAACACTGCGTGAAAATTGTGCCGTCCGAAAGACAAATGCAAGGGGCATAACCTTCTCTGGCGTTATTTGATTTAATATTTAAAAAGAAAAATCAATTTTTGTTTATTTTCGAAATGAACGTAGCAACCATTTTTAAAGCATTTCCACGTCGAAGAAAATTAATCAACAATTTCGCTAATTTGCATATTAAGCGCGAAACGAAAATAATTAAGTAATGTCTCCCTCTTGTTAAATCGCTCCTTGTCTCCATCTTTTCTTTTTTTCGTACAACTGCTATCTACTGATGCGATTTGGTCTCAGGGCATCCATATTGTTATATTTTCCCCCCTTCTGTAATGCACTCAACCATTAAGGAGATGGACGATCAGGTCACGGCCCTCCAGAACATGCTATTCTTTGTAGCTCTTAGCAATGTTTTTCTTTTTATCTATCCCTTTTTATTTTGTGTTCTATCATCATTTTAGGATATGCGTTGTGGTGCAATGGGTATTTACTCGGAATGAGAATCGGAGAACCGAGTTCGAATTCCAGTTGAATTCATTGCATTCACTTACATTTCATTTGGGAATGGTATTAATCAGTCGCTTCTCTCTCCAGCTGCGGGTTAAATAACAGAACAGATTGGATTCTATCGCAGAAAGTAATGTCAACCTACTGAGGGAAAATATTTGAATTCGAAGAAATTTTTGAAATTGAAGAAATATATCTAGGTATAAACGACTAATCTACGGCTATATCGTGTTGAATACGCCGGTTCCCGTCCGATCACCGAAGTTAAGCAACATCGAGCCTGATCAGTACTTAAATGGGTGACCATTTGGGAATACCAGGTGCTGTAAACGTAAGGACCAAGAGTGATCCACCGGTCCTTCAAGTTTGGGGGTTGAGTGCAGGGCTAACAACCCTGCCCCGTAAAAAAAATAGTTTGTTACAGCAACAAAAAGTTGCTGTCCTATGAACCATCTGGGTGTGATGGATAAATGACGATGATAAGCGACTAATATTTCCTTATGGACTCAAATAAAAACGACCAATATTTCCCCATTGACTCAAATATAAACAAGCAATGTTTCCCTATGAACACAAATATATTCTTCTTTATTTACCGTGCTCTTTTTAGGACGTAGGCGATCATGGACTTCAACTTGCCCCTATCCCTTGTTGCTCTTGTTTTTCTTCTTGTTATCCTTTCAAACAGTGTTTCACCATCCACTTGCTGTTTTCCCTTTCTTACTTACACTCTTGCCGTCCTGTGAGTATTAAATTCTCAAAGTTCTCCTTCCTCATTACATGTCCCAGAAACCCTTGTTGTCTCTTCCTGATGTTAAGTATAAGTTTCCGTATCACATCCTCTCCAAAATCTTGTTGGTCACATGTTCGGTCTACAATATGCTCAGTGTCCTATCCTAAGAACCACGTTTCTGCTGCTCTGAGTCTCTTCTTCATCCTTGAGTAGATTGTCCAGCAAGTAGGATAGAAATCCATAACGGTCCAATACATTTTTTTTTGTTTTCAATTTTGTTTTTCACGGCTTCTGCTCCGATGAACTTAGCTCACTGGTTCCCCCTATATATGAATTTACTCGAGCAACAAGATTAGCAACTAGATCCCACTCTTTTATGGTGAAACCAATAAAATGTAAACGGAAATTCTGCTCCACCAGATTCTTTTCTCGCACTTCCAGCCTGTGGAATTTCATCCATTTACTTGCTTCCCCGACAGCTACAATCTCCAAGTATTTAAATGTAAAGTCAATAGTCATTTTCTATCTCACTGACTTGCATCCTCTCTCATGACTCTCTCTCCGTCCACTCTACTCTCATCAGTATTCTTATCCTTCTCTTATCCAAATCCTGACACACCCTATAACCTGTGACTTTTTTCATAAC
>JBBBDQ010001163.1:552500-662500 GCA_037127315.1 Ascarosepion bandense
TATATGCAATCAATCTTTACCTTTAGACCGAAGTATAAACCAAGCCAATGGCTGCTTATAGACGCAAGTACAAATGCAATCAGTCTTTACCTTTAGACTCAAGCATAAACCCAGCCAATAGCTGCTTATAGATTCAAGTATAAATTCAACCGATCTTAATCTTTAAACTTAATATAAACCGAGCCAAAATTTGCTTATAGACTCATGTACAAACGCAACCAAAATTTACTTTTATACTCAAGTATAAATCCAACATAAGTTTACCTATACACTTAAGTACAAATCAAACCAATGTTTACTTATAGACACAAATATAAACCCAAACAATCTTTATTGGCAGACTCACATATAAACCTAACCCATCATTTCCTGTGGAATCAAGTATAAATCTAATCAATCTGTTACCTCTAAATCTAACCAATGTTTACTGACAGAATCATGTATAGACCCAACCAATCTTTAACTATAGACTCAAGTATAAACCTAACCAAAATAAACTTATAAACTGAACTACAAACCCAAACAATCTTTACCGACAGAATCACGTATAAATGCAACCATTCTTTACTCACAGAATTAAGTAAAAAAAACAGCCAATCTTTACCTATAACATAACCAATGTTTAATGTAGACTCACGTATAACCCAACCACTCATTGCCTATAGACTGTTCAATATCTTTAATTATAGATTAAAGAATAATAAAAAGATTGATTTCTAAATTAAATATCCGAACAATGGTTGATAATTTAGTTTTGTTGATGCAATAAATTTCTTTTTTTTCTTCCTTTTGCACTTAGAATCTTTGCACCTGCCTATCCAAGGCGCTATTGTCGTTGACGCAAAATGAAGTTTTTCAATTCAATAATTTTCCTTTCAATTAAACACGGCTTTGAGACGCACACAAGTATAGAAAGCAACTAATTAATCTCGCAATTACCAAATTCTCATCCCCGAATCAATAAGCTAATGGAATTCCCTAAAACGTTTGAAGAAAAGGAATTTTACAACCAGTATACCTTTGTTTATTCACCTCTTCCAGGGCTTCCTTTATTGTCTTTGTGGAGAAAAATACACTGAAACTCAGAAAATAGACGCAGCTGATCACACTGGAAGGTATGGGCAATGTGCTGTAATTGACGATGACTTTGAATGTGAAATCGGGTTCCTTAGATTCACTTAAGCGCAAATCACTCAGTTAAGTGCCATACATGATACACGCTTGGGCGATCATGTCTCGAAAGGGCAGAAGATTATCCCACAGTAGGTTGCCATTACTTTCTGCGGTAGACTGGTTGCGATCTAAGGCTATAGAACCCAATCTGTCTTGCAATTGACCCATAGCTGTAGGAAGAAAAGCTGGATTATATTAAGATATTAATAAAGAATAATTGGTGGGGATCAGTTTACTACATAATGACAATAGAAAAGAGATCCACCACTTTATGTGCAGTAGAAAATTTGATTATGCTTCCAACTATTATATTCAGTCAGTTAAGTGCCATACGTGATACACGAATGGGGCGATCATGTCTCGAAAGAGACAAGGCCGATTGGGAAGAAGATTATCTTGCAGTAGGTTGCGATTAGTTTCTGTGGTAGATTGGTTGCCAGTAAAAGCTATAGAACCCAATCTGTCCTGTTATTCAACCCATAACTGGAGGGAAGAAACGGATTAATAGCTTTCTAAAGGTTATTTTCGCGTATGTGAATGCAGAGAATTCAACTTGGATTTGAACTCGGCTCCCCGATTTGTCGTTCCGAGTCGATATCTATTGCAACACAACCCACATTTACGATGTGCGTTGTGGTACAGTGGATATCGACAGTGGATGAGCAAATAAATATTGGAAATGTAAGAATCTATCAATTCTTTCCACAGCTGTGGGTTTTAAAAGCATTGAAGACTTGTTCGTATAACATTGGTTGCCTACCAATCTACCATAGAAACAAACAGTAGCAAATATCAAGAAATCATCTACCAAGTCAGTCTCGAAAAAGACATGTACGCCCAAGCGTGTATCTCGGATGACACTTGACTTTAATTAAACTGCAAATTATAAGAATATTTCAGAAGACGCCTGTCGGAGGGAAAGGATTGTTTTTAAAATCATCTCACCCCAAGAAAGTCATTCTACTGTTACTGTTGCGCAGGGGGTTACATAGAGGAAGTGATAAGAAAGAGGGGTTAGTTATGGGAAATGTCAGGAGGAAGATAATAAACGGATGAGAATACCGAGATTGGGAGTGGGGTAGATGAAAAAAGCTTAAGAGAATGGATGCGAGTTAATGAGATAAGAGATGTCTATAGACCTTACATTTAAATTCCTGGAGATTGTAGCTGTCGGGGAAGCAAGTAAATGGACGGGAATTCCACAGGTGGGAAGTGCGTGAAAGGAAGATGTTAGAGTAGAAATTGCGGTTATATTTTACTGTGAAAGCAACCTAGTTGTTAATCGAGAAGCTGGTGTTGATTCATGCGTAGGATAGACCAGTGATCTAAGCTCATTTGAGCAGAAGGCGTGAAAGTATTTATAGAAGAGGCACAGGGAAGCCACATCACGCCGGTGAGATAGCGACTGCAGCCGAGCTGCCAAGTCGGTATCGATCACATTACAGATTCTCCGTTGGATTTTATCAAGAACCCCGAGGTGAATAGCAAAGGCACCCGACCAGATGTGGCAGCAGTATTCAATACACGGGCGGATGGTAGATTTATATATGTGCAGGATGGACTCAGATGGGAAAAAACTTCCTGGCCCTGCACAGTGAACCGACCTTCTTAATACCGGATTTAGGAATGGATTCGATGTAGTCATTCCACTTGAGGTCCGCTGAGAGTGTGAGGCCAATGAGGCGTAGTGTTTTACTCTAAGTGAGGCAAACCTGTTCCATGCTAATGGGGGGTAGGAGTGATTGTCTATGATGTTTGTAAGCAAATTGTATTGTCAAAACGTAAGTGTGGGGATTTAATCTCATCTGGTACTCAAGTATTTTACCCGTGCTCCACATTATTCTGATAGACTTATTTGTGGGGCAAGGGATAGGAAGTCAATCCAATGGGTCGTTTTTACAATACAGGTTTCATTGGGCGTTGTGAGCTTTTATTCTAAACTTTGAGGAGCTTGTTGCCTCTTGTTCTCCAAATGCGGATGCTGGTTGTTGTTGTTGTTGTTATGGGGAAACGCACCTATTCCTCAGATAATCGACTCTCCCTCCTATATTAATAAGAGTTAACAGGAAGTTCCTGAGAAATTCTTGGAAAGTTCATAGGAGTTCTTTAGAGTTCTATTAGAGTTCAGTAGAACTACTGGGCAGCTGATATTAGTCGGCAGTTAGCCGAATACTAAGGAGTCAGCTTTCAGCGGAAGATTACCAAGTTCCTAACATTTTGGGCATGTTAAGTCGATTAGCAATCGGCATAGCACGATTATAACCTTTAGTGCGAAAACTACTCCACAACAGTTGTTAATGTTTTTGGCCGTCGACAATGATTTTTTTCTTTTTCCCTTTCGTCATTGATCAAGGAATTATCTTGTAATTTACTATTTTAACCTTTGAACACAGAACCACAGGTATACTAATACTCACCTGTCATGAGTAGAATTAGGTTAGCTTGCCTGATTTTACGACATGATAACCACTATATTCTCGAAACATGTTCATCCTGTACAAGGCCCAATAAACAATCGAGGTAGGGATTACAGAGTAAGAGGTACAGGATATGTGGGGAAGATAACTCTAGATTTGAACAAGCCAACGTGGTAGTGATCAGAGTACTCTGGGAGTCGGTTCCACATAGCTACTTAGGTCTCACCAATGGAATACGAAAGAAATATATTATTTTTATAATTCTCAATGTGTGATCCTTGCCTTGAACATCTATTGACTTACAATTTCACCCAAGACCTCAACGGATATATACGATCCATCGATGAAAAGATGCTAAAAAAGCAAACGGTTCCATGTATCACTTTCGTACGTACCTGTCTCCTCCTGTAAATGATTAATTTTTAAAATCATCAAATCAGACAAAAAAAAAAAAAAATTACGAGAATTGCTGCCAATACTTACTTTCCAAACTTGAAAAATTTTAACAGCGTCCACTCAACTTTGTGGGTGATGAATTATCCTTCCATACAACCACTTTCCCATAGACAAAACTTTGCTTGCCTCTCGCTATTTTTATGTTGGATGTTCCGACGATCTACATTCCTTGATAGTATGTTTTTTTTTATTTGTGGGGCATAAGATGCAGCCCTCCCACCAAAAAAAGTTCTAGGAATGCTACTATCAATGGAAACGACAGTGAAAAAAGCGTATGTGTTTTGTGGTGCAGTGGAACTCGGCTCGGAACGAGAAATAGGGGAGCCGAGTTCGAATTCCAGTTTAATTTTTTGCATTCCTTTGCGCGCAAATACCCTTGTGAAAGATATTCATCCGTCTCTAACTTCTAGTTATGGGTAAAATAACAGGAACAATTGGGTTCTATATCTTTGGCTGAAACCAGCCTACTGCAGAAAATAATGGCAACCTACTGCGGAATAAACTTCTGCCAAGTTAGTAATGTCTCTTTCGAGAAATGATCGCTCAAGCGTGTTTCACGTATGGTACTTAAATAATTGATAACAAACAGCTGCCACTTCGTATTCTCTTGGATTTCCTTGAAGTCTTGAAATATTATTAATTTTCAGTTGGTTTTGATTTTTGAAGAGAAGAATGTCGTAAGGAGTGAGATCTGTGGAATATGGCGGTTCTTTGATCTGGGGAAAGTTGAGGTGAGCTCAAAACCACTGAACATCAGGGAAACTGATTAAACGTGAATGAGTAGCCATGATCTAATCTAAACTTATTTATAAATGGATATTTGTCTGTGTGTGTGTGTATCTGAGTGTGTGTGTCCGTTATCTATAGACTCCGAAACGGCTGAACCGATTTTCTTGAAAATTTACACAGTTGTACTATAAGCGTCTGCGAGTGTTTTGTGTCGAGGTACCCCCGATAAATATCGAAAATCGATAATCGAAAAAATCGGGTTATAGAAGGAGTAGTCCGATTTTTTTTGTGGTACAGTTGATATCGGCTCGGAACGAGAAATCGGGGAGCCGAGTTCGAATTGTATTCACTTAGGCGCAAATACCCTTGGGAAAGGTATTAATCCGTCTCTTTCTTCCAGTTATGGGTTAAATAACAGGACAGATTGGGTCCTATAGCCTTGGTCGGCAACCAATCTACCGCAGAAAGCAATGGCAACCTACTGCGGGATAATCTTCTGCCCAGTCAGTCATGTCTCTTTCGAGACATGATCGCCCAAGCGTGTATCACGTATGACACTTAACTGACTAACTGAGTCCGATTTTAATCAAATTTGATACACTCATAGACGAAGACATAAGAAACGATATTCAGAAGTTTCAAGGTTGCAGTTCTTACAATAGTGCAGAAAATCGATAATATATATATATATATATATATATATATATATATATAAGGCAAGATGTTTGTGTGTGTGTCTGATTATCTCCCTGTATGTCCGTATTTTTTCAGCCCTTTTATTTTAGTTTTTGCTTCGGGTTTCGCTCTAAGTAGGTATAATTGTAGTTCTTAGTCTCAGCCATGATTCCATTTACTCAGAGGACTTATTTAGCCTTCAAAATCCAGTTTACGATGAAAAAAACTTATTTGATATCGATTCCAGGAAATCAAAATTTGACTTACATCCATTAATCTTTCTTTCAGTCTATGGTTTCGCTTTAACTAGAAACAACTATTGCTTTTTAGTCTTTTGTGCCAACGTCCAAAGAGTCTGAGCTCCAGGACCATTGATTAGTTTTGAAGCTTTCATTACACCCGAGCAACGCCGGGCTATACTGCTAGTGCCAAATAAGTAGAACTATTCAATAAACAGAATTGAATAAGTTTCCACTAAGCGACAAAAAGACAAAGAAAAAATAGGAACAGGGTAAAATTAATATATAAAGCAAGATGAAGAAAATAACCAGACTATTTAATTGGCTAAGAAAAAATCCCAGCATGAATACGTGTGCTTTCGACTATAACCGCTATGAAAGCCGGCTCTCTGTGCAGGGCCCGGAAATTTTCCCACCTGAAACTATTCTGCACATATACAAATCTACCATCCGCCCGTGTATTGAATATTGCTGCCATATCTGGTCGGGTGCCCCTGCTGCTCACCTTGGGCTTCTTGACAAAATACAAAGGAGGATCTGTAACGTGGTTAATACTGACTTGGCAGACCGGCTGCAGCCGCTCTCACACCGGCGTGATGTAGCTTCCCTGTGCCTCTTCTACAAGTACTTTCATGGCTTCTGCTCCGATGAGCTTAGATCACTGGTGCCGCCTAAGCACGAATTTACACGAGATACTAGATTAACAACTAGGTCCCACCCTTTTACAGTTAAACAAATAAGATGTAACCGTAAATTCTACTCCAACAGCTTCTTTTTCTCGCGCTTCCCGCCTGTGGAACTCCCTTCCACAAGTCTGCTTTCCCGACAGTTACAATCTCCAGGTGTTTAAATGTAGGGTCAATAGACACCTCCTATCACACTAACTCCCAACTATTCTCACAACACTCTCATCTACCCAACCCTCATTCTCGGTATCCTCACCCGCCTATCACCCACCCTCTGTTATTTCCTATATTTAACCAGCCTTTCTCCACTCTACGTAGCCCTCTGCACAGTAGTGGCAGTGACATGCCTTGCTCGGGGTGAAACGCTTATAAAAAAAAAAACAAAAAAAAACCGATTGCAAATTTTTTGTCATGTCTTTTTCCGTCTTTACGCCATCCTGTGAACATGTGGTATTGTGGTAAGTATAAGATTGAAAGGTGATAAATGAATTCTGCATAATGTCTATCATCAGCCAGCAATACAAATAATACGTCACCCATCCAAATTCGCCCTGACAGGGGTTGTAAAATACATAAAATTTAAGATATATTTACCGGGGCGAAATTGAGTAAAGAAAAAGTAACTCTTTCTCATAAAATTGTCTTCATTTTACGATTAATTTTGTTTTTAAGACATTTTTGTTTGTTAAGAATATCGGGTAAATTAACAAATTGTAATGAGTGTTTTTTTTAAATCATTTCACCCCGAGCAAGGCAGAAACGCCACTGATGTGCAGGGGGTTACATAAATGTAAAAAGATTAATTAGAAAAGAGTGAGGAGTACAAACTAGTTAGAAAGGAACAATAGAAAGCTGAGAAAGCAGGTGCAATGACAGATACATGGGCGGAGAGAAAGTGAAGGTTATACAGGGGTGGGGAGAGAGCTAGAGTCCAGTGGTTAGTAGATGAGTATTAACATTGCTTTTAAATTTCTGGAGGTTGTAGCCGTCAGGAAAGCAATAATACGGGAGTGAGTTCCACAGGTGGGAAGTGCGAGAGAGGAAGCTGCAGGAGTAGAATTGTCGTCTGCATTTGGCTAACCTGACTGTGAATGGGTGGGACCCAGTTGCCAGTCTGGTTGCACGGGTAAACACCTGTTGGGGAGGCATCAGTGACTTAAGCTCATCCGAGCAGAAGCCATGAAAGTATTTATAGAAGAGACAGAGGGAGGCCACATTTCGACGATGGGAAGTGGCTGCACTCGAGTCGCCAGAATCTGATTAGCTAGGTCCTGAATAGAAAGTTTTCACCAGCCTCACCCGATTTCGACTTTTTGGTTTTGTGACACATCGGCTCGGAACGAGAAAACGAGTTCGAATTCCAGTTGAATTCGTTGCATCCACTTACGTAAAAATACCCTTGGGAAAGGTATCAATCAGTCTATTCTTTCAACTTATGGGTTAAATAACAGGACAGATTAGGTTCTATAGACTTGGCTGGCAACCAGTCTACCACAGAAAGCAATGGCAACCTACTACAGGATAATCTTCTGCCCAGTCATGTCCCTTTCGAGACATGATCGTCCAAGCGTGTACAACGTATGGCACTTGACTGACTGAGTATAATAGTTAGAAGCATAATCAAAGTTTCTACTGGGGATAAAGTGGGGGAACAGTTTTCTATTGTCATGAAGTAGTAAACTGATCCCCCATTAGTTGCTATTAATTAATATAATAATATAAACCAACTCTTCTTCCTACAGCTATGGGTTGAATTGCAGGACAGATTAGGTTCTATAGATTTGGTTGGCAACCAGTCTACCGCAGAAAGCAATTGCAACCTACTGCAGGATAATCTTCTGCCCAGTCATGTCTCTTTCGAGACATGATCACCCAAGCGTGTATAACGTATGGAACTTAACTGACTGACTGACAACAAAACCGCTGTGGTGTGGTGAGACGACAACACTGTATGCACTTCTCTTTCCGTGCCGTACTGTAAACAACGGAAGTGAGCGAAATAGTTATAACTTAATGTACATGCGCGACGGAGTTCAAATTCTGTCTCTTTAAATCAGTTTCTCTCTGCGTACTTTCACGAAACTTTTTGATCAGACCTCGTATTTGCTTTTTTTGCAAGGAAATAAAACAACGTTTCTAATTAATTAAAGTTGATGTAAACAGCTACAAAGTCAATGTATTTCTTTGATCGGTAATAAACTAAGAAAGACCGTTATCTGATTGACAGAAAACTTGATGTTTTTAACAAATAAAAATGTCTTAAAAACAAGATTAATCGTAAAATGAAGGCAATTTTATGACAAATAGTTACTTTATCTTTACTCGATTTCGCCCCGGCAAATATCTCCTAAATTTTATGTATTTTACAACACCAGTCAGGGCGAATTTGTGTGGGTGAGGTATTATTTGTATTACTGGCTGACAATAGACATGATGAAGCTGCGAAGCAAATGGTTTCCTTTTGTAAGTATGGTGCCCTGTAATAGAACCGGGCGGAATAAAGTCAAAATTGTATTATTTTTAAACAGTATTTATATCTCTCCATAATTTTGTTGTTAATGATCAATTTTCTTTTAAGGCCACTCAATGTAGAGGGTTACATTAAGAGGCAGTTTATGCAAACAAAAGATTAGTTTTGTTTGCTGATTTATATTAGCGGCGTATTAAACTCTATGTGTTATTGTTGTGTTGTGGCTCGTACCATGTGACATCCGGTCGCCCGGATGTATAAAAGACAATGTGCGCTTAGCACGGGGAGTTTTCATTATCACGAACTTCGGGAAGTAACACCTACTACTGCGAGAGACTGTAAATATTTTATATACATCCTTGTTGTACCATTCTGGTAATAAAGTAGTTTATTTACATTTCTCTGTGTATCTCTTCATTCCACCATACAACAGTTATTTAATACCGAAATCTAAATATTTTGAATGCAATTTTATGGCTTAAAGTGAATATATGTTGTACAGAATTTTCTACTTTGAGTACATGTATTTTAGATATATAAGTTTGTAGATCATAAAATGTATTGTTGGTAATTGTATTATAAAAATGATTTTTTTATATTATTTTAGGATTGCATTGATAGTCATTTTGTTATAAAAATGTATTGTTGGTTATTTGAAACATAGAGAGAATGCGCAATAATAGCGAGAGAGATAGAGAGAGAGAGAGAGAGAGAGAGTAGTAGTAGTAGTAGTAGAAAATAATCATTCACAAGGAATAGGTGATGTTTTTGGACATTATCGCAACTCGAGAGCGAGGAATGTGCAATAATGCAGATGGAGTAAGGATAATGAAAAATACCTAGATAAAAAAAAAACATTTAATATTAACAAAAGACTATAATTAAGAAAGAAGAGGGAAATGGATAATGAGTGGATGAGTCAGCCCGTTAAGTGCCATATGTGATACACGCTTGGGCGATCATGTCTCGAAAGATACATGACTGACTGGGCAGAAGATTATCTCGCAGTTGTTTGCTATTACTTTCTACGGTAAACTGGTTGCTAGCCAAGGCTATAGAATCCATTCTGTTTGTTATTTAACCCATAACTGCAGGGAAGAGACATATTAATAACTTTCCCAAGGGTCAGTCGAGACATGAATGACTGGGCAGAAGATTATCCCGCAGTAGGTTGCCATCACTTTCTGCGGTAGACAGGTTGCCGACCAAGGCTAAAGAACCCAATCTGTCCTGTTATTTAACCCAAAACTGGAAGGAATAGACGGATTAATACCTTTCCCAAGGGTATTTGCGCGTAAGTGATTCCAATGAATTCAGCTGGAATTCGAAATCGGCTCCCCGATTTCTCTTTCCGAGCCGATATCTAATGCACCACAACGCAAGGGTATTTGCATCCAAGTTAATGATGCAGTGCGGATAAAGTGTGTTGTGGGGGTAGCGAAAACGACAAAAAATCACAACACCCTACACGTTCGACTATCTGCGCAGACGAGCGATGGAACGCACATCCGCGCAGACGGGCGCATGGATGCACTTGCGTGAACGTACAAACGCATATACAAACATCATGAAAATAAAATACTTCCATTAATGATAAGAGTATATAAAAATAATCGGAAGTATGAAAAGTTAACTGCTCATAATAACCCCTGACGAGTGGATAGATAGGCCCGTCAACAAAACAAAGGCATCGGAATGTTGAAGCTAACATCAATCAACTAAGTGACAAAGCTTTTACTTATATTAAATCTCTCTTTCTCTAGCTTTATATGTATATACTAGCAGTATAGCCCAGCGTTGCTCGGGTGTAATGAAAGCTTTAAAACTAATCCATGGTCCTGGAGCTCAGACTCATTGGACGTTGGCACGAAAGACAAAAAAGCAATAGTTGTTTCCAGTTAAAGCGAAACCGTAGACTGAAAGAAAAATGAATGGATGTCAGTCAAATGTTGATTTCCTGTTATCGATATCAAATAAATATTTTTCGTCGTAAACTCAATTTTGAAGCCTAAATATATCCTCTGAGTAAATGGTATCATGGCTGAGACTAAGAACTACAATTATACCAACTTAGAGCCAAACCCGAAGCAAAAACTAAAATAAAAGGGATGAAAAAAATACAGACATTCAGGCAGATAAACAGACACACTCACAAACATCTTGCCTTTTACCTTTTATATATATATATATATATATATATATATATATTATCGATTTTCTGCACTATTGTAAGAACTGCAACCTTTAAACTTCTGAATATCGTTTCTTATGTCTTTGTCTAAGAGTGTATCAAATTTGAATAAAATCGAACCACTCCTTCTATAACTCGATTTTTTTGATTATCGATTTTCGATATTTATCGGGGATACCTTGACACAAAACCTAGCTAAGAACACTTGTAGACGCTTATAGTACAACTGTGTAAAATTTCAAGAAAATCGGTTTAGCCGTTTCGGAGTCTATAGGTAACGGACACACACACACACACACACACACACACACACACACACACACACACACAAAGTTCCATTTAATATATAAGTTTAGATCTCTCTCTTTCTCTCGCTTTATATGTATATACAATCGTTACAAGATCGTTTACGCTAATTTTCACTACTAGTTAACTTTAAATTCGATTAATTCCGCCTTTAATAATTAACTTTATGGCTTTACGCCTATTTCATTACGCTCAAACTGTGTTTTTTTTTAACAACACCGTTTAAGATAAATATTTTATTGTTTTAATTTCAATCACGTCGCATATAAAATAATGTATTGGCTACATTTTTGTTCCAGGCTTATTTAAACTGACCCAACTTACACTTCCTTTCCTGTCAATGCAATACATTGCAACACTCTAATGTCTCAATATTCATTGTTCTATAATGTACCTATGCTAAAACAAACCATAGTATGTATAAAAAAAGACCCCAAACTTAATAAAAACGAACTTTTTCCATCAAAATGTTTATATCATTATTAAGAGGAAAGATCAAAGAATTTATATATATATATATATATATATATATATATATATATATATATATATATAGTAATTTAGGCAAGCTTGAAATACAGTGCATGTCATTTCGCGGAAACGTTTTTCATAGCGTTAAACATGTCTGATTTCGTGCCAAATAAGTGGGGAATTTTACTGCACTATTTTATTCAAAAGAAATTTGCAACTGAAACCTACATAGTTCTTGTTGAGACTTACGGCGGCCATACTCTGTCAGAAACAATATGCAGGGATTATTTTAGACCGTGTAAAATCTTTAGAAATTGACCCCATAACAGTTTCTAAACTTTTGAAACCATTAGGAAGTAGCGTGTCATATCTGGCACATCAATGCTGGTGATTCGTTTTCTCGACGAATTGATTTTGAGCACATGGGTGATCATGTCATTCAACATTCTATCCATTCTTACTCAAAGCAATATGTCTCCTCCCTTTACGATACCCCTCTGTGCTGTCAACCTTTTGCAGAAGCTGTTCACCTCACTTTACTTATCATCACTGTGTTCTGTAGAGTGCCAAATTCTCTAAGCCAACTTACCTTATTATATGTCTCAGAAAATTCTTTTTCCGATTCTAAGCACAAATATCCTTTTTAATCCCTCTTTCCTGAAGAGTTCTTGTTAAAGACGTGTTCATTTATCATTCTCCTGTGCATTAGATTTTGCTGTCATATCTCTTCTGTTGCTTCTGTTACGTATTTATAGTTCCTTGACTAAAGCCAAAGAACAGTCTGCAATGAAATTAGTCCTGACATGGCATATCGGCTTCCTACCGCCGTGATGTGGCTTTCCGTTTTCTCGATAAATATTTTCACGGCAATTGTTCTAATAATCTTTCCTATCTGGTGCCTCGACTTCACGAATTTAAGCCTAATACTAGCTTGGCAGTTAGGTCTCACCATTTTACTGTTAAATAAGTTACATGTAATCGTAATTTCTATTCTAACACTTTATTTTGTTGCACTTTCCCTCTGTGAATCTCTTTCGGTTTCTTGTTGCCTTTCAATTTTGAAAAAAATTAAATACAACGCCAATCGTCATCCTCTATATTTCTGAAGTCTTTTCTTTTATTGTCCTTTCTCCTCACTAAATATTTCTCATTCCCTTTTACGCCCAGTGACCACTTGAGTAAGGTATTAAGAGACAGGACAGTTTTGCTTGAAACTAGGAAGAAAGTACTCGATTGCTACGTGATGTTCGTCCCTCAATATGGCAGTGAATGCTGGACAATACCATCAAAGATGAAGGAAAAACTTGAAACAACTGAAATGTGGTTCTACAGAAGGATGCTGCGAATCTCATAGATCGAGCATGTGAGCAATGATGAGGTTTTGGAAATGATGGAAACAAAAAGGAAATTAATACTGAGCATAAGGAAGAGACAGATGAAGTTCCTGGAACACGCAATGAGGAAGGAGGGATTTGGAGAATTTGATACTAACAGGCTAGATAGAGTAAAAAAGAGACGGGGGAAGCAACAGTAAAATAATTGAAGGACCTAATCAGGTGGATGACAGAGCGAAGATTGCACGGTGTAACAGGAACAGGCGTGCTCAGAGCCACCAGGGATAGGGAAACGTGGAAAGCTATGATCGCCTACGTCCTGAAAGGACAGTGCACATAGAAGAAGAAGACCACTTCTATCTTAGTGGTATAATCACTTCGCTTGGAGTGAAATGATAAAAAAAACTCTATTGCATTAATTTTCCTCTTTTTCTGTGAAGACAATTTCTAGTACTCATTGATATACAGGAGGTTTGATATTAGTAGATTCCTTGCAGCACGCTGACACATGTTGAAATCTTCAAAGTATTTACTATTGTTAAAGTAATTAATAACATTCTTTTCGATATTTACAAACTTTAATTCAATTTCGCAAACTAATCGATGAAATTTGAATAAGCTGATTTGTTTGGAAAAATACTTTAAATTAAAAAGATATTAGCGCGTTAATATCTTTTTAATTTGATTTCAATTTATAGGACTTCATAGTAAATATTTTTTTAAGAATATTTACACTACCGGCCATAGTTATTAGGCCAGCCCAGTTTTTTAAAAAGAAAAGATGTATTTCATACTATTTTTAGTATTTAATGCCAAGTGGATAATTCTAAATGAAAATAGAATAGTTCGTTTGTTTTTATTACTTTGCAAAATTTTACAAGGCACGGAAGCAAAGATGAATTCGTCCAAATTACCCTAAATTTTTTTATTCTTTTCTTGATGAAACTGCAATATAGGTAATTATTAAATATTTATACATTCATTTGATGTTCAAGTTATTGTGCAGTATTAACAAAAGAAGCATTCTATTTTCATTTAAAATTATTCACTTGGGAATAAATACTAAAAAATGGCATGAAATACATTATTTTTTTTAAAAAGTGTGGTGGCGTAATAATTATGGCCAGTAGTGTATGTTTTTACTTTTTAAGAGCGAATAATAAATTCTTAGGTTTTCTTACTCTTGAGCATGCAACATGCAACTGGCGATGCGTCAATATTATTTCTGGATCAAAGTTCCATTATTTTGAAGCGTTTGACATTTTGAGTTGTTTCTAGTTCTCGGAAACTGAGAAGGAACTAGAAACTGGAATCTTGCCAAAGACTTCAAGAAAAGATCTGCAAAAAACGATATTACATTGTTTTAAATAAATATTTTTTTATCTTAATAATGAAAAGTGTTTTTTAAATTATGATACTATATTTTATGCAAAATAGTAAAAATTTGAATTTCTCAAATAAGGAAAATTTATTGTACTAAAATGCCAATTACAGGTGGAGGGATACTATAATCAAGCAGTTATAAAAATTTAAATACCTGGGAACTGTCCTAACAGAAGACGGAAATGCGACACATAGATCCGAATGCGAATTGGCATGGCGAAGGACGCGTTCCAGAAGTTTAGTAGAGTATTAAGAGACAGGAAAATTTCGCTAGAAACAAAGAGTACTGGATCGCTATGTGATGTCAGTTCTTCAATATGACAGCGAATGTTGGACAATATCATCGAAGATGAACGAAAAACGTGAAGCAATTGAAATGTCGTTCTACAGAAGGATGCTGCGGATATCATGGATCGGGCATGTGAGCAATGATGAGGTCTTGGAAAGGATGCAAGCGAAATGGAAATTAATACTTAGCATCAGGAAAAGACAGCTAATGTTCCCGGAACATACAAGGAGTCAGGTGCAGAGGTAAAGCATATATCTCGTACAGAGGCGTGTCCAGAGGGAGTGCTTGGAAAGCGTGTGAGGAAATCCACTACTTGTTTAAGGGATTGGGAAATGGCAAAGTTCATGGCGTGGATGCCAGCTGAATCAGTAACAGAATCTTTACGCCACTCAGCGTTAAGATCTCCGAATACAAATATGTAATCGAATGGGTGGTAGGAAGTAGTCTTATCTATATTGTCAGAAATGCTGTCTAGAAGGGAGCAGTCGGGAGAGGAGGGGGAACGGTAAAGGAGGAAAAGGTAGCTAACCGACCTGAGAAGTGATAGACGGAGAAATACATATTGGTGGTCAGGGGATTCGAGTGATGTAACTCTAGCTACAGGGAGGCGTTCACTAACGTAGACCCCCAGCCCATTGATATGCACAGTAGAATCCTTCCTTAAGATGGGGAAAATAACCAGGGATCGAAAAGTCAGAGGGGGGAATTGATGAGTTGAGGTTAGTCTCACAGAGCGCTAGGATGACAGAGGACTTTTCGTGGAAGAAAGCTTCTACACTACAAAAGTTAGTACGAATGCCCTGGATGTTAGTAAAAGAAATGTTCAGAGAGATTTTGGTGATTTGAGTTTGACTGGTTTAGGATTTTTTTATTCCGTTTTTCATGTTATGGTTTTTTGGTAGGGAGGGACCTTGAGTAGAGAATGCAGGTGGTCATTATCCACGATATGCACTGGGAGGGAAACCAGTTCGAGCTGCATCAAAGTGTGTCCACGGGGTTGCCCACTGAAAGCGCTTGCAGAGACACCTGTCCATGCGCGACATGGTACTACAAGAACCCCGATATTAAGCAACTGTTGATCAGAGCAGCCGCTCTTGACGCTACGCAAGATTTAGGGCTCCTAACTACCAGTCGGAAGCAGCAACCAGGAAAGTGCCAACCCGGTACCCTCACAATGATGAGACGTTGCCACCAACCAAATACATCGCGGGTAAATCACGGAATCACCAATACTGAGGTCTGAGGAGAGAAAAGAGAAAGCCGCAAACCACATCCTAAACTGGGAACAAGGGATGAACCACCTATACCTGTTCAATAGACGTAGATAGAGTGTGAATCGGGGGATAGTTTGGTCTATCTACTCGAATTAAAAGATAAAGAAAAAAAGGAAAATGATAAAAAAATAAAATTGCTAAGTTTTAACTTAGTTAAAATCCAACAATCAAAGAAATTTCTGCCAAGTTAAAAAAGAAAACCAAACGTTCAATTAAGCCTGAAAAGTTTAAAATTAAGCAAAAAATGACTTACTTTTAAGAATATTTTAAAGAACGTTGCACCCATCCCAACACATGGTGTTTTTTTTTAATCATTTCACCCCGAGCAAGGCGGAACCGCCACTGATGTGCAGGGGGTTACATAAATGTAAAAAGATTAATTAGAAAAGAGTGAGGAGTACAAACTAGTTAGAAAGGAACAATAGAAAGCAGGTGCGATGACAGATACATAGGTGAAGAGAAAGGGAAGGTTATACAGGGGTGGGGAGAGAGCTAGAGTCCACTGGTTAGTAGATGAGTATTGACTTTGCATTTAAATTTCTGGAGGTTGTAGCCGTCAGGAAAGCAAGAATACGGGAGCGAGTTCCACAGGCGGGAAGTGCGAGAGAAGAAGCTGCAGGAGTAGAATTGTCGTCTGCATTTGGCTAACCTGACTGTGAATGGGTGAGACCCAGTTCCCAGTCTGGTTGCACGAGTAAACACCTGTTGAGAAGGCATCAGTGACTTAAGCTCGTCCGAGCAGAAGCCATGAAAGTATTTATAGAACAGACAAAGGGAGGCCACATTTCGACGATGGGGAAGTGGCTGCAGTCGAGTCGCCAGATCAGTACCTATCACATTACAGACTCTCCTTTGGAGCTTGTCAAGAACACTGAGGAGAACGGCAGGGGCACCTGACCATAAATGGCAGCAGTACTCCATGCAAGGACGGATGGTTGACTTGTATATATGCAGGATGGATTCAGGTGGAAAAAACATCCTGGATCGACAACATTTTGGCCAATGCAAGTGATAATAAGGAGGGGGTGAGTTGTCAACTGAAAAGCCAGTATGTGACCTGTAGGCCGAACGGGTAGAAAGATAACTAGAATCAACATCTGGACAGGAAAAAGAAAGACAAAAACAAAGAATCTATCAATCAAAGAAATTTCTGCCAAGTTAAAAAAGAAAGCCAAACGTTCGATTAGGCATGTAAAGTTTAAAATTAAGTAAAAAATGACTTACTCTTAAGAATATTTTAAAGAAAGTTGCACCTATCCCAACACATAATTTTTGCCAGTAAGTTAAAAAATACAATTCTTTTTAACCTTTTAGTCAATCCAAGTGATAACAAGGCGGGGGTGGGTTGTCAGCTGAATAGCCAGTGTGTGACCTGTAGGCCGAAAAGGGGGTAGAAAGATAACTAGAATCAACAGCCGAGCAGGAAAAAGAAAGTGAGAAACAAATAATCTATCAATCAAAGAAATCTCTACCAAGTTAAAAAAGAAAACCGAAATTTCAATTACGAATTGTATTAAAAAATGTTTTGCTGGTATAATTTTTTTTCTTCCAAAATATATAATGGCAATAAATATTTTTCTTAAAAAATGTATTGTTAATATATTTTCTTAAAAAATGTATATATATTTTTTTTTTTATAAAAGTCTATTTTTATGTATATATTTCTAAACGTGTATTTTTATACTTTCATAGTGTTTTGAACCCAGTTTGGGGATTAACTATTTGCCCATAGCTGGGATCCTAACAAGTGCCAGCACTCTGTGACAGGTTGGACCTGGGAACAGCCACAATAATTGGTGGTTCCATGCTCTTCACAACCTCTTAATCAGAGGCCTTGCAGCCGGATGCAGTTTACCGTCTTACCCAGGACCCTGCAGCTTTTGTTGAAAGATAGAAACTAGTCTACCTTAGAAATTAATGACAACCTACTTCGGAAAAATCTTCTGCCCAGACTATCATGCCTCCTTCGAGATATAATCACCCAATCGTGTAAAACCTATGACACTATTAACTGAATGATATAGACAAAATAATTGAATAGCAAGACAGATAGGTTTTTATAGCCATGGTTGGCTACCAGTCTACATCAAAAAGTAATGACAACCCCCTGCGGAAAAATATTCTGCCCAGTCAGTCATGTCTCTTTCGAGATATGATCACCCAATCATATTTCACGTATGGCAGTTAACTGATGGATTATTGCCTTCAATTTAAAAGTTGGTGTTTGAAATGATAAATAATTATTTTTTTCCAAATCATTACCGCTTTTTTAGGAATCCTTTTTAGAAATTAAACTTAGTTTTAAAATCGTAGCTTTGCAATTTTATTCCGGTGATCGGTGAAAACCTTATAGCACAGACGTATAAAATTGATAATTTACTGAAGCTTTACAACTTTTCTATAGACAAGATGCTAGGCACAAATACATCATTATAAAATCAAATGAGAACAACATTTGATTCAAAAGGGAAATTTTACTGAACAATTAACTATATCATAATGTAATATACTATACCGTATAGTAGTTTTAGTGATATTTTCAATGTGGTTTATGTTATTTGGTACAGAATTTAGTTTGTGATTCTACAGTGCCAGTCAACAATGTCTAAGAGCAGGGTGATCTTTGCCAAGTCTTTATTCGCTCACAGCCTTCTTTCAACACTGAGGAGAGTTTCCTTCCTAATCTTAGCATTTCTCAAGTGATGTGGCTCTCATTATATGGTAGAGTTCTTTGTTTACGATTCTGTAGTGCCAGTCCCCGATGTTCAGAGCAGGGGGATCTTTACCAAGTCTTTTTTTGCTCAAAGCCTTCTTTCACCATTGAGGGGAGTTACATCCCTAATCTTAGCAGTTCTCAAGTGATGTGGCTTGTATTATATGGTACAGTCCTTTGTTTACGAGTCTGTACTGCCAGTCCACGATGTTCAGGGTCCTGGGAATGACGGTAAACTGAATCCGCTGCAAGGCCTCGGATTCGGAGGTTGTGAGGAACAGGGAACCATGTCATAATTGCTGTTGTCCCCAGGTTCATCCTGACCCGGAGTGGTAGCACCTGTTAGGCTACCAGCTATGGGCGAATAGTTAACCCCCAAACTGGGTTCAAAACACTATGAAAGTATAAAAATACACTTTTATAGAAATCTATACATAAAATAGACCTTTATAGAAAACTATACATTTTTGAAGGAAAAATATTACCAACAATACACTTTTGAAGAAAAAATTATCACCATAACACATTTTTGAAGGAAAAAAATTCACAGCAAAACATTTTTGAATAAAAAACTAGAAGACACTGTCAGTTTTCTAAAATAAAAAAAAGAATAAAAACAAATAATTTCATCAAAATCTGACTAAATCAATCTTCTCTCTATAACCGAATATTAAAAAAAAAATAACTTAAAACCGCACGTTTTGGCATTAAATAACCCACAGAGGTTCATATGCTGTTTAACAAAATTCAAACTCAATACCCCCAAAAATTGCTACTGTGTGTAAAATTCGGAATATTTTGTTGTCCTGAAAAGGTTTCTAAAATAAAAAAAATTAAAAAAAAATTTAATCAAAATCTGACTAAATCAATCTTCTTACTATAACCGAACATTAAAAAAATATATTTTAAAACCCTACCGTTTTAAATTAAATAACCTACACAGGTTGATATGCCGTTAAACGAAACTTAAACTCAAACCCATAATGTTCAGAGCAGGGTGATCTTTGCCAGAGACTCTCAGGCTTTAATTGCTCAAAGTATTTGTGCGCCATTGATCTTAGACTAGCATAGTTTTAACAACAGGGGCTCTAAGTAGAAAATCCCATACTCTTGCAACCACCAACCTCGGCATCGCGCGTAAAATTATTCACAAGAACAGAAAACCAATGCAACCTCTCAATAAAGAGTTCAATATGTTCTTTAATCTGTAGATTTTTAAAAAAAATTAAACGATTCTCAATAGAAACCATTCTATAATTGTTATCGTAAAGAAATGCTTTTGTTTTCAAGCGGTATGGCTGATGCTAATTTATTGTACCTTGTTGATTTTCCACGGATATGACGGGAAAGGATTACACTGACCAATTTCTAAGT
Source organism: Ascarosepion bandense (assembly GCA_037127315.1). Classification (NCBI taxonomy): domain Eukaryota; kingdom Metazoa; phylum Mollusca; class Cephalopoda; order Sepiida; family Sepiidae; genus Ascarosepion; species Ascarosepion bandense. Next base: position 572,681 of record JBBBDQ010001163.1, read on the forward strand.
CTGCTGTCGGGAATTGCAATTCCTTATGTGGTGCTTGATAATATTTCCTGACGGACTCTATCTTTCATCTTTATAAACCTATCATAGGTCTGTGGAAGTAATATTGTTGCCACATCTAGTTTGGTAAATGTGCTATGCATCTCGAGACTCTTGACAAAATCTAAAGAATCATCTGCTATGATATAAGTCCTGACCTTTTATATCAGTTTCGGCCACGTTTCCTACCGCTGTAACATGCTATCTTTTCTTTTTTTCTATATTTGCGGTAATTTCTCTTTGACGAGAACGAATCTGACGTTTTCGGAGTACATAAAAAAAATGTTATGAAGAATGTTACAAGAAATATTAACAGTACACATATACATAAAAAAAGTTAAATGAATGTTCGTTACAATTGACGATAGCTTGAATAGTGTCAACGAGATTTGATACGAGATTTGGAAGGAAGCGCAATTTTATGATTTGATAGTTCCCCATGCCATAGATCTTCCGCAAAACAAAATCTGCATTCTGAAGGTGTCAGTGTTGAACTATTGAACAAACCAAATGTGAACAGGGCTAATGAGATTATTTCAGAAGAATCCATACTAACTTTAAGAGTTGTGTGAGCTCAACCATGGGAATGGCATCTCAAACCTATGAAGATGCTGAAGGCTTTGTACGCATTTGCTTCCAGATGAAGTGAAGTGAAATATTCAACCGAAAATAATGGCATACTAAATATTCACAATACACAGATACAGAAAAGGTTATTGTTGAAGAAATTTGGTTAAAATTGACGGCAGCTTGAAGAGTGTCATATACTACTAATTGCTGAAGGACAATTTAATGTTTGGGCTGGACGAAAGCGAGATTTTATCGTATAGAGTTCGTGCAACTGAACAGAGTTTAGCTGATGAAGGTGTCACTGTTTTAAAACATTGGCTTGCTCATAACCATGGTATAAACAGCAGTGAGCAAATATAAATTGAACAAAATAGCAGAAGGTTGTCAGAATACCCTCAATCGTTAAGGCCTTGGAACTCAGCTAAAGAAAATGATACCTGACAAACGTGATGAAGCATTTCTACGCATCCCTAGCTAGACGTACTTTAGCAATTATTCAAGCTCCCTCACAAAATCAATGGGAGAATCCGTAATGCGATCGATCCCGACTTGGAAGCTCGGATGCAGTCATTTTCTCACCGGCGTAACCTTGTTTCTATAAAAACTTCTATAAAAACCTCTATAAGATATTTCACGGCTTTTGCTCCAATGAACTTAGCTCACTGGTGCACCCTATGTATGAATTTACCCGAACCACAAGATTAGCAACGAGGTCCCACGATTTTATTGTGAAACTAATAAAATGTAAACGCAAATTCTACTCCTCAGCTTCTTTTTCTCGCACTTCCCGCCTGTGGAATTCCCTTCCGTTTACTTGCTTCCCCAACAGCTACAATTTCCAACAATTTAAATGTAAAGTCAATAGTCATCGCCTATCCCACTGAGTTGCATCCTCTCTCTCATGCTCCTTTCTCCGTCCACTACACTCTCATCAGTATTCTAATCCTTTTATTACCCACTTCCTGACACTAAAACCTGTCACTCTTTCGCATACCTTTTCACCTATGTAACCCCCTGCGCACCAGTAGCAGTAAACTACCTTGCTTAGGGCGATATGATTATAAAAAAAAGAGTGGAAGATAACAGTAATTCTAAACAATATTGTAGTGATCAGTGGAAAATGTACTTGGGTGTCTGTGCCACAGAACAGTGATTTGCAAGAAGAAGCTGTTTCGCTAATGGGATCCGGAGTATTACAGGGAACCTATATATTTTACCTATATTTTCAGCGATGGATTGTATATAAGAATCCCACTTAAGGTCGGGTGAGAGTTTGAGGACCCATATTCTCTCAAGGCATAAAAACTACATTCGGGTTTGAAAAACATTAATTGAAAATTATTCTTTTTTCGAGAAAAGGCATCTCGGGACATAATTACAATACCTACTCTTTTTATTAGATATTCAAATAAAACTCTTTGTCTGACCCCAGCCTAACTGAAGGGGTTTAAGGAAATGTGCTGAATATCAACCACTAGCAGTATAGCTCGGCGTTGCTCGGGTGTAATGAAAGCTTTAAAACTAATCCATGGTCCTGGAGCTCAGACTCTTTGGACGTTGGCACCAAAGACTAAAAAGCAATAGTTGTTTCCAGTTAAAGCGAAACGAAGAAAAATGAATGGATGTAATTTTGATTTCCTGGTATCGATATCAAATAAGTTTTTTCGTCGTTACCTGAATTTTGAAGGTAAAATATATCTTCTGAGTAAATGGTATCATGGCTGAGACTAAGAACTACAATTATACCAACTTAGAGCCAAGCACGAAACAAAAACTAAAATAAAAGGGATGAAAAAAATACAGACATACAGGCAGATAAACAGACACACACACAGATATCTTGCCTTCTATATATATATATATATATATATATATATATATATATTATCGATTTTCTGCACTATTGTATGTGTTTTTTTCGTCGTAAACTGAATTTTGAAGGCTAAATAAGTCCTCTGAGTAAATGGAGACTAAGAACTACAATTATACCTACTTAGAACCAAACCCGAAGCAAATAAAACGGCTGAAAAATACAGACATACATGCAGATAAACAGACACACACACAAACACCTTGCCTTATATATATATATATATATATATATATATATATATATATATATATATATATATATCATCGATTTTCTACACTATTGTAAGAACTGCAACTTTGAAACTTCTGAATATCGTTTCTTATGTCTTTGTCTATGAGTGTATCAAATTTGATTAAAATCGAACCACTCCTTCTATAACCCAATCGATTTTCGATATTTATCTGGGTACCTCGACATAAAACCTAGCTAAGAACACTCGCAGACGCTTATAGTACGACTGTGTAAATTTTCAAGAAAATCGGTTCAGCCGTTTTGGAGTCTATAGGTAACGGACACACACACACAGACAAAGTTCCATTTATAAATAAGTTTAGATTATCATTGATTTGTTTTCGTGCGAAATCAGGTAAATTACGAATATACTCAGAAAATAGACAATTTATTTTGTTTCAAAGTGGTTTATTGGGTGTGCGTTGTGTTGCAGTGGATATCAGCTCTGGAAGAACCGATTTCGACTCCAGTTGAATTCGTTGCATTCACTTTGCTTAAATAACCTTGAAAAAGGTCTTGATTCATCTCTTCGCTCTAGCTGCGAATCAAATAAGATGATAGATATGGTCCTATAGCCTTGGTTGACAACCAGTCTACTGCAAAAGTAATGGCGACCTACAGCGCGAAATCTACTGTGTATCACCCAGGGCACTTAACTGACTGGTTCATACAATTAAAATCTTTCCCTCATCAACCGTCGTTGAAATTTTCTGCGGGACAATGGCGATGGAACAGAAGGAAGAAAAATTACATTCATGAATTTTCATAATAAAAGCATCTCAGTTTCTTTCTTTCTTTCTTTCTAAATCAGTTCATATCTATCTATCTATCTATCTATCTATCTATCTTTCTCTCTATCTATCTATCTTTTCATATCTTTTTATCTATCTATGCTTTTCATACCTGTATTTGTTAATATCTACCTGTGCGTTAGGAAAATAACTGAAATTTTGCTTACAATTTATCATTATTTAATTAACTAGGTGTGTAATTATTTTGCTAATATTTCAATGTTTATTTACATCACAGTCAAAATCGGATTCTCTAATTATACGTGCTCACACTTTAACCCATGCATACAAAGAACAGAATATGCAAGTATAAAGAACAGACAGAAAAGATAAAACTATGATAGTGCATGATATTTGTCAATATATTTACTTTTGCACCGGGCGGTTTTCTCGAAAGAGGGGTCGAATAATCCCAGGAATCATTCGTTGTAGCCAGGAGGAGCAAGCAGACGACGACACTATACTCCTTAAAGCGAAAGCGACACGAAGTGTGAGAAAATTCAAGCCAACAGCACGATGTTGCAGGAAGCACACGCACGCACACACACACACACACACACACACAGAGAGAGAGAGAGAGAGAGAGAGAGAGAGAGAGAGAGAAAGAGAGAGAGAGAAATCAGGAGAAAGACAGAGAGGCCTATATTCCACTCTCGTCTCACATTCCGGCTTCATCTGCCACACCTACAGAAGAGACTGCCTTGCAAAAATCGTACCGATAAGACATTCCAGACGTTACTCAGTGATTATTTGATTCATTCATTTTCTTTGGATTACACTACTCAACACGATTTTTGAGGCCAAGCTACAAACCATGTTCTTTATCTAATTTCATTGCAATCATTCTAAAATTATCTTAGATTCTTAGGGTCAGCTGTCGTTTTGGCTCTTCTGGAATTATACATTTTTTGGAAAAAAGATCAATTTACGAACTTGGCTGATAATTAGTTAATAAAGGTCTTAGAAACCTATCAATTTTAAGGTAGACCGTGCAATTTATGTCAGCCATCTATTTATAAAAGAAATAATTGTTTTGAGTGAATCATTTTTCAAGTACCTAATTTTTTATAATATATCGCCAAAATTCAAATTAACTGATAAACCTTATCAGTAAAACGCTAATATGGGTATTAAGGTTCATTTTTTACATAACCATCTTGATAAATTTCTGGATAATTGCGAGTGATGAGCAAGGAGAACGATTCCATCAAAACTTAAATATCGTTGAACATGACATGAATCAAGAAAGATAACATTTTTACCATAGTTTTTATATATTTCTGCTGTTATTTTATTAAATAATTTGATGAAAATACTTGTTGGTCTTGGTATATTTAATAGTGTTATTTTAAAAGACTTAACTGATTCCCTTCCCTGATGGCTTACTTTTGACTTTTATCGGATAAATTATTTCTGGTGAAATATAAACGTATATATACCAATATTTTCAATTGTCAAAACTAATATTCATTTTCAGGAGGTTTGTAAAAATAGAATAGATTCTGAATAGCTCAAAACGGAAGATGCATGTTCTTCTAAAAGATCCACAACAAACTCTAATATTGATTAATTGATTCTTTTTCTACTGGTTATTAATTCTTTGTTGGTTATTTAAAGCCAGAAAAATAATTTTAAATTGTAGGATATTTATTTTAAGATAATAATGTTTTAGCGACACGAGCTTTACTAATTAACCCATAGAACTGGGAACGAAGAGATGGATTTATACCTAGTCAAATAATTATAAAACAAACATGATGATTTGAAGAATTTATTTGTTGCCTTGGTATATTCAATCATGTTATTTTTAAATGGCATGAATCAAGAAAGAGAACATTTTTACCATAGTTTTTATATATTTCTGTTACTGTAGGCCTTCTTCAGGTACTAGGAATTTTGAAACGGACTATTTATTACAATAATAAATGATTGTAATAAAGAGTTCGGTTCGAAATTCTTAGCCCCTGAAGAAGGCCTGAGCGTACAAAGGCAGAAAATTCGTACAAATGGTAACAAAGATAAGGAAAATAGTTCAAATAATGTAAATACTGTTAATAATACTTAATCTCAGAAATATAGAAAAATATTAAAATTTTAATTAGAAAAAAGTATATTAAGTTTTAAATCTGTTAAAATTTTAGACTATTTACAATCTCTCTCCCACAAAGTGGCAAAGTTTCAAGTCTATCGCTATTTCCATAGAAAACGTTCAGATGAGCTGCTTGCTTTTGTTCCACAAGGTCAGAGCCTTATAGCCAAGAACTGTCATGTTAAGGCAACCGACTCCAATAACAGACATTTGTCTCATATTCCATTTGTAACGTGGAAGTTTCAATCAGACCATTTTGTTCCGAGAACTTTGTTCAACAAACCCCAGCTATGATGCTTCCTTGGAAATTAAAATTTTACACCTCTACAAGTCAAGGGTCAATCACTGTCTATCTTCCTCATTCATCTTAATTTTTTCTTGCCCGACTTGCGTTTATGTTACACAACTCATTGAACATAACGTTTTTTACAATATCTTTCTTCACCACCATCTTAAACTCTTTACGTCAATGGTCAATCGTTATTTATCCTCCTTATTTTCATATTCACTTCCTACCACCTTCTTTTTCATTCGGTTCATACACTTCATTCATCTTGAATATTTTAACAGCAACCCACTACACTGCAATCTTAACCTCTTCAACCCAAGGGTCAATCTTTATCTATCCTCCTTATGCTTATAATATTCATTTCCTTCATATCACCGTCTTCATTCAGTAACCATCTATCATGAAAGATTCTTGCGCCTTGTATTAGGTTAACTTTATAAAAGAAACATTTAGACCCACCAACATAAACCTCTTTCATTGATCAATGGATGGGTATTGTGATTTTGAAAGAACCTGTAAAAGGAAAACCATATTTCTTTGTACCTTGTTTTGAAATACTTTCCTAATTTCGCCTCTCGTCCGTCTTATGGTATTTTCTGTCAATGCCGCTGTCTACTCAGTATTCTAACAACGAAAGGCCAGTCTTGTTTGTTAGAGAGTCCGTCCTCTATTGTGGCCAGTTATTAAGAGCCTTTAGCAGGCACGTCATCAACACCATTCTTAGTGAAGTCACATTTCGCGCTCTTTCAGCTATGAATAGACAGACGAAGATTATCGATTTCTCATCAATAATGGAACGCAGGGCGTTGGGCAGAGGAAAGGGCTGGGCATCGGACAAGATTGAGTATTATCAAGTTTTGTGTTATTTTTCTCATGCGCTTCAAGAACACCGACAACAACCGTTTGCCTTGCGAGGGTATTCTTAGACATCGTTTTTGGGTGTCGAATTCAATTCTTAGTGCTTCTTTGTGGGTAGAGATTTTTCTGTCAGTCTTTTCGAAAAAGAAACGTGCTGAAAAGCAGAGAATTCTTTAGAAGAATGGACAGGGGAATCGGCTTCAACCCTCAAACGAGGTTGTTTAGCAATCGAAACAGTTAAATAAAAAAAGCGTATATCATGATCCCAGATCTAGATATCCTATGTCTCATTAGAAGTGATGTTTCTTTAAGCACAACAGCCTGACGGAGCCCAATACTCTCTAGGGTGGCTTAAATTCAGTTTTACTTATCCTAGACCGGTTGCCACCCAAGGCTAGAGAACCCAGTCTGTTCTGCTATTTTACCCGTGATTGTAGATAATCTGCTTTCATTGATATATTCTTTTTGTGGGAGAGGAGATAGATTCACACCATTTCCTAGGGTATTAGCACGTAAGTTAATGTAATGAATTCGACTGGAATTCGAACTCGGCTCTCCAATTTATCAATCCTAACCGCTATCCATTACTTCGCTTCATTTTCTTATACCTTTTTTCTGGTAATCTCATCTTCCTCTGTCATAATTCGATGAACTTTTACCCAAAACAAAAAGAATGGACTTTGGTCAATATATCGTTTCACAAAATGCTACCCTTAAATAATTGTAATTATAACGATAATAGTAAAAGTTTTTTTTTCACATGTAACTGAATATTCAATATATATTGTGCATGAAACAAATCATTTAATGCAGCACTGAGTATCCGGGCACTGTGAGCAAGTTTTACGACATAAACTTATATTAACCGAGTATTCACACGTTGCTCGTTCAACGCAAAATACTGTAACTAGTATAAGCAAAATGTATCATCTATTAGAAATTCTAAAAAGGAATAATATAACTTCATTTCTTAAAATATTGGGTCTATACAAAAAAGAATTTTATAAAAAATTCGTATGAACAGAACATGTATTCTTTGCATGAAATCTGTTTGTAGATCAGGATTCATTGGCGTATTTTTGCAAAGAGGGTTTGTAGATAATCTGCTTTCATTGATATATTGTTGTAAAAATTGTTTTTGTGAGAATCTACCTTCACTGAGGTATTTTTGTAATAAGGGTTTGTAGATAATCAGCTTTCATTGATATATCTTTGTGAAGAGGGTTTGTAAATCATCAGGTTTCATTGATATATTTTTGTAAAGAGGGTTTGTAGATAATCTGCTTTCATTTATATATTCTTGCAAAAATTGTTTTTGTGAGAATCTGACTTCATTGATGTATTTTTGTAAAGAGGGTTTGTAGATAATCAGCTTTCATTGATATATCTTTGTGAAGACGGTTTGTAAATAATCAGGTTTCATTAATGGATTTTCGTAAAGAGGGTGTTTTTAGAAAATCTGGTTTCATTGAGAAAAAAAAGGCTGAATACAAAACTGCATTGAAAGCTTTATAGTAAACATATCTTTCGCAAGAACTAATGAGAATTCATAAATATTATTTTGGTTGGATAGCCAAATTTGTTTAGCGACATATAAACAATATAAGTACGTAAAATATTGTTGTGGATCCTTGTCGCAAATTTGTTGTGGAGTTGGACCAAACTTCGCCGCAAAGTTGTAGTGACCGGTTTGTACCGGAAGTAAGACCCGGAACAAGAAGGTGGACTCAAAATAATGTATTAGCATAACAAGAAACAAGGTATTCAAAGGAAATGTTAATAATAAGTAATATAGAAATAAGCAAGTTCGAAGGTATTATTATGCTGTTTATTGCCTGATTAGTAGCTGTCATTAACTGGCTAGTTAACTTCTCTATTGAACTTCTTTTGTTAACTGCTCCCGTTGACTACCCCTTGAAAGTCACGGAGGTAATTACATATAACAAGAGGAAGAGTCCATCTCTCGTAGGAAGGCACCATAACAAATATGTATGTGAATTCAATGCTGGATTCAGCATTGTTGAGTTTTATTATTATGTTTAATAGCTGGAGTAAAATTAGAGGACGTCATTTATGTATCTTAGGCAAGTAGAGACGTTAGATTTGATGAGTTTGATGGCCCGGATTCTAAAACTTCTAGAAAGCGCCAAGCAAGATCACTAAGATAGATAATATATTTTTATATCGCTAAGACAAATTGTTAGTGTTAATGCTTATTATCTAAATACGTTTAGATGATGAATTCAGTGTTATTGAATATCATTATTTAATAGGTTAGTAGCATTAGGGTAAAATTAGAGGTCGTCATCTATATCTAAACTTATCTATAAATGGAAATTTGTCTGTGCGTGTGTGTGCGTGTCCGTTACCTATAGATTCCGAAACGGATGAACCGATTTTCTTGAAGATTTACACAATTGTACGATAAGCGTCTGCGAGTGTTCTTAGCTAGGTTTTGTGTTGAGGTACCCAAGATAAATATCGAAAATCGATAATCAAAAAAATGGGGTTATAGAAGAAGTGGTCCGATTTAATTAAATTTGATACACTCTTAGACAAAGACATAAGAAACAATATTCAGAAGTTTCAAGGTTTCAGTTCTTACAATAGTGCAGAAAATCGATAAAATATATATTTAAAAGGCAAGATGTTTGTGTGTGTGTCTGTTTATCTGCCTGTATGTTTGTATTTTTTCAGCCCTTTTATTTTAGTTTTTGGTTCGGGTTTGGCTCTAAGTAGGTATAATTGTAGTTCTTAGTCTCAGCCATGATACCATTTACTCAGATGACTTATTTAGCCTTCAAAATTCAGTTTACAACGAAAAAAACCTATTTGATATCGATACCAGGAAATCAAAATTTGACTTACATCCATTCATTTTTCTTTCGGTCTATGGTTTCGCCTTAACTGGAAACAACTATTGCTTTTTAGTCTTTCGTGCCAACGTGCAAAGAGTCTGAGGACCATGGATTATTTTTGAAGCTTTCATTACACCCGAGCAACGCCGGGCTATACTGCTAGTCTTAGTTAAGTAGAGCTGTTAGGTACGATCTATTTAAAAAGACCGGATTCTAAGAATATCAGAAATAGGTAAGCTAGAAATGCCACTTATAGTTGAACCCCTGGATAAACTGATTTTTGTTTTTAAAAAGTGATATTAAAAGTAATGAAGCAGTGGATAATGATTTTACATTTACATATCTCTATAATTTCATAGTCAGGTAGAGGAAGTATTTTCCGTAGATTTCATGAAGTGGCTTCTTAGTATTTTAGAGCTTTTTGGGATGGATATGTTTGTTTACCTTGATTTATTATCTAAACTCTCCATAGACTTGTTAGCAATATTAACGCTTCTTATTCTCTGGAATAAGTCACCCAAGTGTTTGATATGTGATGGTGTCTACGAATATTTTTTTATGATCATCTCCATCTTGAAGAGACATATTTTGCTTGATAAAACCATATTACTATACTTGAATAATTTTTGTTTTTGTTTTTGTTTAAAAATTCTCCCAAAGAGAATATTTTCATTTTCTCTCCGTTCAAAGAATAAAGGTTCTTTTTTTCTGTCTCTCTTTCATTCTTCTAATTGGGTTTCCATATTTTTTCTTCTTTATCATTCATTCTTCTAATTGATTCTCTGTTCTTATCCACCCCCTTCTCATTTCTTCTACTTGACCCTGGTTTTTATTCTGGGGACACACAGAATATAATTGATTTTACGTGAATATTATTTCTGTCAAAGTCCAAAAAAAGAAAAAAATCAGGCGATGATTTAAATCGAAACGGGAATGCAGAAAAATAAAAAAAATGTGTCAAAGACGCCGGTTTTCAAAGTCACGAAATATAACACAATAGGAAATGGAATGCGGCTTGTGATCCACAGAATATAATTTACGTTGAATTATTTCAGCCAGAAGCGAATAATGCAGAAAAAATATTCAAGATCGGAAATATAAAACAATGGGTAAAGGAATGCGACTTGTGACTGACTAAAGTTAGCTTACATTAAAGGACTATCTTAGTAAGAAGACAAAAATATTATTTTTGGTGTCAGAAACAATCACAAATAAAAAGAAAAATTGTGCGTGAGGGGACTCCTGTTAAAGTCGAATAATGGGAAAAATGAATGTGACAACGCCAAGATACATCTGGCCAAAGGCAATAATCATCGAGTGTGCCTTCCCAAAGATGACGTAATTAGGTGAAACTTGACGAACCGTGGTTATATAAGACCAGTTTTTTCCGGGTAGAATAAAGAAACGAGCCAGCGGACTCAAAGAGAACGAAAGGAAGACAACTCCATCCCGTCACTCCCTCGTGTATGTGCTTTCGTCTGACTATCCTCTACACACAACCGTCACTGAAGAGAATAAACAGAAATAAGTTAATATTTTGATTTATACGTTGTTCGTGTTCGTCGTTTATCAGCGAAGAAGATCGTTAACCTTGGTTTCTAGGTTCGACACTTATAGGGCTCTACTTCCTTCTAACTGGCTTTCGGGTTTATTCTTCTTTTTCTTGTCAGTCAGTTAGTTAAGTGCCATACGTGATACACGCTTGGGCGATCATGTCTCGAAAGAGACATGACTGACTGGGCAGAAGATTATCCCGCAGTAGGTTGCCATTGCTTTCTGCGGTAGACTGGTTGCCGACCAAGGCTATAGAACCCAATCTGTCCTATTATGTGACTCATAACTAGAGGAGGAAGAGATGTGTTATATTATTAATTAGTAATTAGTGGGGGATCAGTTTATAACTTCATAACAATATAAAACCGATCCCCCACTTTATGTGCAGTGGAAGCTTCAAACATGTTTTCAACTCTTATAGTCAGTCAGTTAAGTGCCATACGTGATACACGCTTGGGCGATCATGTCTCGAAAGAGACATGACTGACTGGGCAGAATATTATCCCGCAGTAGGTTGCCATTGCTTTCTGCGGTAGACTGGTTGCCGACCAAGGCTATAGAACCCAATCTGTCCTGCTATTTAACCCATAACTGGAAGGAAGAGACGGATTAATACCTTTCCCAAGGGTATTTGCGCGTAAGTGAATACAATGGATTCAACTTTTTCTTGTATCTCGCTTTAATTCCTCTAATATGTTCTCTATTCTTCTGCCTCTCTGTTCGTCTAAATTGCTTTCTGATTTTTATTGCTGTCATCTTAAGGCAGAGATATTGTATTCGGTGTTTGTGTTTGTCTGATTGTCTATGGTCAAGATATCTCCAGACCTGCCGGATTGATTCTTTTCTGACTCTTTTCTTTTTTTCTCATTTTCTCTCTATTTTTCTTCCTATTCTTATTCTTTCTCTCTCTCTTCTTTTAATTAAACTCTCTTTTCTTCTTCTTTCTCTTCTGCTCCCATTCTAATTTGCTTTATTGTTTTGTCTCTCTTTTCTTCTTATTGAATGATTGTTCTTCATCTTTTTTCTATTTTTTTATTCTATCTCTCTTTCCTTCTTCGTATTGACTTTCTATTCTTTTGTCTCTCTTTCTATTTAAGTGGTTCGGTTTTTACCTTCTTCTAATTGAATCACTCTTCTCCTTCCTCTTTTTCGTCTATTTCTCTTTATGTCTTCTAAATGACACTTTCTTCTATTCTTCTTATTCCTCTATCTCACATTGTGTCTTTTTTTCATATTCTTTTATCTTTCTTTCCTTCATCTAACCATCACTTCTTCTTTCTCTATCACGCTTTCCTTCTTGTAGTTGACTTTCTTCCTTTTCCTCTTCTTCGGTCTTTTCTTTTTTTTCTAATTGACTCTTTCTTCTTCTTCCTCTTCCTCTTTTCCTTTTTATTCTTCTGATTCTATTTTTTTCTTCTAATTGTCAGTCTTCTTCTTTTTCTTCGTTTTCTATCTATTTTTTTCCTTCTAATGAATCCCATCTTTATCATTTTCTCTTCTTCTAATTGACTGAATGTTCTTTTTCTTCTTCTTCTTCTTCTTCTTCTTTTTTCCTTATAATGAATCACATCTTTTTCATTTTTTCTTCTTCTAATTGACTGAATGTTCTTTTTCTTCTTCTTCTTCTTCATCTTCTATTTCTTTTTTCCTTCTAATGAATCCCATCTTTTTCATTTTTTCTTCTTCTAACTGACTGAATGTTCTTCTTCTTCTTCATCTTCTATTTCTTTTTTCCTTCTAATGAATCCCATCTTTTCCATTTTTTCTTCTTCTAATTGACTGAATGTTCTTTTTTCTTCTTCTTCTTATTCTTTTTTTCTTCATCTTATATTTCTTTTTTTTTCTTATAATGAATCCCATCTTTTTCATTTTTTCTTCTTCTAATTGACTGAATGTTCTTTTTTTCTTCTTCTTCTTCTTCTTCTATTTTTTTCCTTCTAATGAATCCCATCTTTTTCATTTTTTCTTCTTCTAATTGACTGAATGTTCATTTTTTTTTCTTCTTTTTTTTCTTCCATTTTTTTAATTTTTTTATAAGCGTTTCACCCCGAGCAAGGCATGTCACTGCCACTACTGCGCAGGGGGCTACGTAGAGTGGAGAAAGGATGATTAAATATAGGAAATGTCAGAGGGTGGCTGATAGGCGGGTAAGGATACCGAGAATGAGGGTTGGGTAGATGAGAGTGTTCTGAGAGCAGTTGGGAGTTAGTGTGATAGGAGGTGTCTATTGACCCTACATTTAAACACCTGGAGATTGTAACTGTCGGGAAAGCAGACTTGTGGAAGGGAGTTCCACAGGCGGGAAGCGCGAGAAAAAGAAGCTGTTGGAGTAGAATTTACGGTTACATCTTATTTGTTTAACTGTAAAAGGGTGGGACCTAGTTGCTAATCTAGTATCTCGTGTAAATTCGTGCTTAGGCGGCACCAGTGATCTAAGCTCATCGGAGCAGAAGCCATGAAAGTACTTGTAGAAGAGGCACAGAGAAGCCACATCACGCCGGTGAGAGAGCGGCTGCAGCCGGTCTGCCAAGTCAGTATCAACCACGTTACAGATCCTCCTTTGTATTTTGTCAAGAAGCCCAAGGAGAGCAGCAGGGGCACCCGACCAGATATGACAGCAATATTCAATACACGGGCGGATGGTAGATTTGTATATGTGCAGAATAGATTCAGGTGGGAAAAACTTCCGGGCCCTGCACAGGGAGCCGACTTTCATAGCAGCAGATTTGGCAATGGATTCAATATAGTCATTCCATTTGAGGTCCGCCGAAAGTGTAAGGCCAAGGAGGCGTAGTATTTTACTCTCTGGGAGGCTAGCCTGTCCCATGCTAATGGGAGGTAGATGCGATTGTCTATGGTGGTTAGTTGATAACAGCTTCGTTTTAGAGGCATTGAAATTTACCAGCCATTTCCTACCCCAGGCCACTACGGATTGGAGGTCCCTTTCAAGTACGGCAGCGAGGTTCACTTTGTCGTCCAGACCTGGTTTCTGATCGATGCGAGAGTAGATTGTTGTGTCGTCGGCATACATGCCAACTTGGGATCTAATGGTGTCGGGGAGATCATTAATGTAGATCAGAAAGAGCGTGGGACCTAGGATAGAACCTTGAGGGACGCCCGCGTTCGTATGGTAGTTTTGGGAGGCATGCCCATTTAATACCACCTTCAATGTGCGGTTAGAGGGGAAAGACTGGATGAGGTCAAACAGATGTCCAGTTTTCCCATAGCTCCGCAGTTTGCACAAGAGGCCAGCATGCCAGACCTTGTCGAATGCTTTGGAGATATCCAAGGCAACGGTTCGGGCTTCTTGTCGAGTGCCCGGTATATGTACTCGGTAATGGTTGTTAGCATATCAGCAGTAGACCTGGTGAAGCGAAACCCGTACTGTTTGTTAGAGAGAAGCCCGTTGGCCATGAGATGCTGAATCACCTCGGCGTTGAAGACAGAACAATAAAATAAAAAAACAAACATGGCCGGTCTTAGAATTCCTACATATAACCAAAACCCTAACCCTAATATACCAAACCTAACTTTGATAATTAAAAACAATTTACACAAACATAGTCGTAGTGCATTACAAGAGCGACAAGTAGAGAACTTAGGTTAGTAACAAAACAGGAACAAAAATTAGGCAGAAAAGATAAGAACCAAAAGGAAGAAAGAAATTAAAAAATAAAAAATTCAAGAAATAAGATCACACTGGCTAAAACTTACCAGTTGCAGGCTGACTGACAGAAAAAAGTTAAGAAAATTTCAAAAATTATCTTCATTTTGTTTCCTCTATTCAGTTCTGGAAAGTTTAAGTAAGCAGTAACAGACAGTAGTGTGAGGGTAGAATACATTGGAGTGGGGGGGAGTGGGAGGGAACACCTAAAAAGCCATGTGTCCAGTTAGCAAGGGAGGAAGACAGAACAATAAAATAAAAAAAACAAACATGGCCGGTCTTAGAATTCTTACATCTTCTATTTCTTTTTTTTCCTTCTAATGAATCCCATCTTTTTCATTTTTTCTTTTTCTAATTGACTGAATGTTCTTCTTCTTCTTCTTCTTCTTCTTCTTCTTCTTCTTCTTCTATTTTTCTTCATCTTCTATTTCTTTTTTTCCCTTATAATGAATCCCATCTTTTTGATTTTTTCTTCTTCTAATTGACTGAATGTTCTTCTTCTTCTTCTTCTTCTTCTTCTATCTATCTATCTATCTTTTCTTCTAATTGAATATGTCTTTTTATTCTTCTTTTTTCTCTGTTCCCTTCTCTCATTTTACTTTCTTCTTCTTTTCTTCTTTTTTTCTTCTTCTTCTTCACATTATTCTTCGTCTTCTTCTATCTTATTTTCTTAATTCTAATTGCTACTTTTTTTTCCTTTTTCTTCTTATATGTGGTCTTTTCTTTTAATTGACACTCTCTTTTTCTTCTTCTTTTCTGTTTCCTTCGTTCATATGACTCTCTTTTTCCTGCTTCTGCATCATCTTTCTCTCTTTTCTTTTTCCAACTGACTGTCTCTTCTTCCTCTTCTATCATTCTTTCTTTCTTCTAATTAACTCTCTCTTCCCTTTTTCTTCTATCACTATCCTTCGTTTAATTGCACTCTCCTCTTCATGTACTTCCTCTTTTTTATCTCTCCTTTCTTTTCGTTGATTCACATCTTCTTTTTCTTCCTCTTCTTTCTCTCTTTTCTTGTTCTAACTGACCCTCTCTTCTTTGTTTTTCTCCTTTTTCTATCACGTTTTCTTTCTTCGAATTGTCTCTCTTTTCTTTTTTTATGCTTTTATCTTCCTTTTGTTATAAATGACTTTCTCTTCTTCTCCTTTTCTTCTCTTTTTCCTTTCTCTAATTGACCCTCTCTTCTTCTTCTGTTTCTTTTTCTAAATCTTTTTCCTGTTAAATGACATTCCCCTTCTCTCTCATGTTGTTGTTTTAACTTTTGAGTCTAACTTTTTCTTCTCACTCTCTTTCCTTCTAATAAGTAGTCTATTTTTTAGAATATTATCTATAACTCCTTCCTCGTTTTTACACGGTTCAACATTAATACGACGAACAATAATGCTTTAATGAGATCGTAGCAGAGGAATTTTAGCATCTGCATTCCGACTACGTCACTTAACACGGTCGATTTGTCAAGCTAACATCTTGATAATATTAGCATTTGGACATGATCTCTTTTAAACAAGTTGTGTTAAACGATAGAGACAACATAGTCTTATTTATTTTCTTCTGAATTTTTTCATATTTTCTGATTAGACTTTTAATTTTCGGATTATATTTGTATAAAAATTGTCCAAAAGTGAGGTAGCGTTGGAAACCTTCAGAAAACACTACCGCGAGTTGACCTTGTGATGGAAAGTCGTTGAAAATCTCTGGATTCTGTCGATGACTTGTAATTTTGTGCCAGCATATTCCTGGCACAAAGTTAAACGTCATCTTGACCGAAGATTTTAGTAAGCCATCTTTGATCTAATAAAAATCACACCACATTATGCGGTCTAACACTGAAACTGCAACTAAGTGGCATTCAATAACTACGCACAGCTAAGAAGGTTGGGTTACTGTGTCGGGGCTGGAAGTTTTTCCCGCCTGTATCCATCTTGCACATATACAAATCAACCATCCGTCCGTGCATGGAATACTACTGTCATATATGGTCAGGTGCCCCTGCTGTTTTTGTCAGTGTTCTTGACAGCCTCCAAAGGAGAATCTATAATGTGATCACTCTAGTCCTGGCAGCTCGACTCCAGCCATTTTCTCACTATCGGGACGTGGCTTTCCTCTGTATATTCTACTAATATTTTTAGGGCTTCTGCTCCGATGAACTTGAGTCTCTGGTACCCCACTCCCGCAACAATAATTTACTCGTACAACCAGACTGGCAACTGAGGCCCACCCATTTACAGTTAGATCAACAGCCGACAATTTTACTCTTCTTTCGCACTTCCCGCCTGTGGAACTCCCTTCCATATACTTGCTTTCATGACGGCTATAAGCTCCAGGAATTTAAATGCAATGTCAGCTCCCATCTCTGATCCACTTGACTCCTGTTTTTTCTACATCCCCCTTTCCGGATTATATTTGTATAAAAATTGTCCAAAAGTTGTCCTAATACTTACGAACATCATCGTTCATCATCAGGGACTATATTACAGTTTAAAAATCAAATATTGCCTTGTAGCAGGAAAAGTGTTACAGCATTTTGAAAGAAAAATAAACGCTATGAAGAATTTAAAAATTCAAAGGCAGTAATAATGTAATCAATATGCACACCTGAAGGTATGTGCTCACGTAGATGCGTGAGTTTTTAAATTCAAAGGCAGTAATAATGTAAGCAATATGCACACGTGAAGATATGTGCTCACGTAGATGCGTGAGTTTTTAAATTCAAAGGCAGTAATAATGTAAGCAATATGCACACCTGAAGGTATGTGCTCACGTAGATGCGTGAGTTTTTAAATTCAAAGGCAGTAATAATGTAAGCAATATGCACACGTGAAGATATGTGCTCACGTAGATGCGTGAGTTTTTAAATTCAAAGGCAGTAATAATGTAATCAATATGCACACCTGAAGGTATGTGCTCACCTAGATGCGTGAGTTTTTAAATTCAAAGGCAGTAATAATGTAAGCAATATGCACACGTGAAGATATGTGCTCACGTAGATGCGTGAGTTTTTAAATTCAAAGGCAGTAATAATGTAAGCAATATGCACACGTGAAGATATGTGCTCACGTAGTGCGTGAGTTATATGGAATACTTTGTTGTTAAAGATTTTAAATGTCGTAAAAATACGTTAGAGAATTTGAACTTTGAAGGAAGTAATGTAAATAATCAAATTACTCAAAGGTAAATAATTATTTACCTTAATTAAATTTACCTTAATTATATTTTCAAATTAACCCTCTAAACAAAAGTAAGTACTTGGTAAGCTGTGCGATTGATAAGAGTTTTTTTTACTTCTGATATGTCAGTTAGTTAAGTGGCATTCGTGATACACGCTTTGGACGATCATGTCTCCAAAGAGACATAACTGACTGGGCAGAAGATTATCCCGCAGTTGGTTGTCATTGCTTTGTGCGGTAGACTGGTTGCCAACAAAATCTATAGAACCTAATCTGTCCTGCTATTCACCCCATAGCTTTAGGAAGATGAGGTAGATTATATTATTATATTAATGAATAGTAATTAGTGGGGGATCAGTTTACCACTTCATGACAATAGAAAACAGATCCCCCACTTTATGCCCTGTTGAAAATTTGATTATTCTTCCAACTATTATATTCAGTCAGTTAAGTGCAGTACGTGATACACGCTTTGGACGATCATGTCTCCAAAGAGACATAACTGACTGGGCAGAAGATTATCCCGCAGTAGGTTGCTATTGCTTTCTGCGGTAGACTGGTTGCCAGCCAAGGATATAGAACCCATTCTGTTTTATTATTTAACCGATAACTGGAGGGAAGTGACGGATTAATACCTTTCCTAAGGATATTTGCGCTTAAGTGAATGCAAGGAATTCAACTGGAATTCGAAATCGGTCTTTCAAATTTGGTCTTTCAAATAATATTCACGGGTCTTAAACATACTATATTTCTGATTTTCGTGAACATTTTTTTACAAGTTAAATAAATGTACCTAATACTTTTTCATACATATTCGCAGTAGAAATATAATATTTACCTTCTCTCTCCACTGAGACGTGGATGTGGCACAAGGTCGAATTTATTGTGGGAACTCGTACGGGCCAGGGACAAAACTTTCCCAGTCCCCTCAACCGCCGGTTGCGTTGACCTTCGTGGCAACCACCGATCCACCCCTAGATCGGGTGGTTCAGCCTCAGGTATCTGTTCCCCGGGACCGAGATTTTTACCATTTTATTGTAAAACCAATAAATTGTAAAAGGAAATTCTACTCCACCAGCTTCTTTTCTCGCACTTCCCACCTGTGGAATTCCCTTCCATTTACTTGCTATCCCGACATCTAAAATCTCCAACAATTAGTCAATAGTAATCTCCTATCTCACTAACCAGCATCCTCTCTCTCTCTCTCATGCTCCCTTCTCCGTCCACTCCACTCTCATCAACATTCTCATCCTTCTCTTACCCACTTCCTGACACCCCCTATAACCTGTCACTCTTTCTCATAACTTTCCACCTATGTAACCTCCTGCAAAACAGTGGCAGTAAAATGCCTTGCTTGGGGCGATATGATTATAAAAAAAAAGAAAAAGATACAACGGCACCGCGCCCTGCACCAGGACACAGACGCAATTGAGAGTTGATGATCCCTACCTGAGAAGGAGTATTGAGCCTTTTGTACCCAGAGGGTGAAAACCGACAATCAATCAATTTAATTAATTAATTAGAAAACAATGCGCTTTTACTAATCCCCCTTTCTCCGACACTCTAGAATTGATGGCTTTTTCTTCTTCTATGTGCTCTGTCCCTTTAGGACGTAGGCGATCATGGTTTTCCACGTCTCACTATCCTTGTTGGCTCTTAACACGCCTTCTCCAGTTACACCATGAAACCCTTGTTCCATCATCCACCTAATGTGGTCCTTCAAATATGTTATCCGTTGCGTTCCCCTTTCTCCTTTTCCCTCTATCTGGCCTGTTAGTATCAGTTTCTCCAAGCTCTCTTTATTCATTGAATTCCCAGAAACTTCAGTTGTCTCTTCCTGATTCTCAGTATTAATTCCTTTTCGTTTCCATCATTTCCAAGACTTCATCATTGCTCACATGCTCGATCCATGATATTCTCAGCATCCTTCTGTAGAACCACATTTCAGTTGCTTCAAGTTTTTCCTTCATCTTCGATGATATTGTCCAGCATTCACTACCATATTGAAGAACTGATATCACATAGCAACCCTGTACCCTCTTCTTTGTTTCTAGCAAAATTGTCCAGTTTCTTAATACTTTACTCAACTTCTGGATTGCTTCTTTCGCCATGCCAATTCGTCTTCGTATCTTTGTGTCGCACTTTCCGTCTTCTGTTATAACACTTCCCAAGTATTTAAATTTTTATACCTGCTTGATTTTAGTATCCCCGACCTGTATTTGGCGTATTGGGCTGCACTTTTTACTGATGACCATGCATTCGGTTTTCCACTCCTCTTAAAGTTGACCTCCTTCCTACTGGTAACGACCTAAGGATGTGTTCGCTCTTACATCATCCAGTAATGGACATTTAGTAGTTTTGAGTTTATCAACAGTGTTGTAGTTTGTATCCCAACCATGGTGATGAAACTCAGATACCTAAGCAGGTAACTGCGAAAGGTATTTAACTTGCAACTATAGAAGACTGTATGTTTTTTTGAGACTAAATATCTTTTTTTATGTGTCGTGTCCTTTCAGGACGTAGGCGATCATGTACTTTCTCTTAACCTTATCCCTTGCCGCTCTTACGACGTTTCCACTTGTTATATCTCGATAAACCCTGCTCCGCCATTCACTTGCCCATCAAGTATGTCTATCTCTTTTTCTTTATCCGCCTTGTGAGTATTAGATTCTCGAACTCTTTCCTTCTCATTATGTGTCCCAGAAACTCCAGCTGATGTTAAGTGTAAGTTTCTTATTCTTTTAAAACCGTTTCAAAACCTTTTCATTGCTCACATGTTCGGTTCGTGGTATCCTCAGCATCCTTTTGTAGAACAACAGTTCTGTTTCCTAGAGTCTCTTCTCCATCTTTGGGGAGATTGTCCAACGTTCGCTGTCATACCGAGGGAAAATATCACATAACTGCCCAGTTCTGTTTTCTTTGTCTCCAATGTAATCTTCTCGTCTCTCAATACTCTGTTTAAAAATGCGTCTTTGGCCCTGCCAAAGAATCTTCAGATCTTAGGATCACACTTTCCATTCTCTCTCAGAACAACTCCCAATTATTTAAATTTCTGCACCTACTTGATTTTAGTATTCCCGAGCTATAGTTGGCGTTTTGGGCTTATCTTTTTGCTGATGACCATTTATTTACTTTTTATGAATTGTATATTTCCGTCTCTTCCTTCCAGTTATGTGTTAAATAACAGGACAGATTGGGTTCTATAGCCTTTGCTGGCAACCAATCTACCACAGAAAGCAATGGCCACCTACTGCGGGATAATCTTCTGCCTAGTTAGTCATGTCTCTTTCGAGACATGATCGCCCAAGCGTTTATCACGTATGGCACTTAACTGACTGACATGTTTAGTTATTTCTTCTCGCTATCTTTTGCTACTTTCTAAGAGTTCTTGTATTTTCCTTTCCGTGTCTGAAGCCTTAAAAAAGAGGAATGGAAATAACAGAACGTTTTCAATATTTAAAAAATAAAATTACTTTATTTATCTAAATAAAATAGGTGTTATTTTATTAACTCACAAATTGATACGTCGACACATAATTTATCGATCGCCTTCGGTAAGCGGCTTCCAAGTCATCGGATATCGATGGACTGCCAAGTTAGAACTATGAATTATCTTGTCAGTGGTATTTTGCGTCAATATTTCTCATTCCCCTCCCATTTCCTTCCTCGTCTTTTTCTTTTCGCTTCTCCTTGATTTCTGATGTCAGACATGTCAAGACCCTCTCAAACCAACAATCTGATCAGCCGTAAACCCCAGCCGCTTGTGATGTTTTTAGCCTCGTCCTGTTCTGCCTTCATGTCTGACAGAAGCAAGTGCAACAAACGAAAAAGAAATTTTTTCGCACGACATCGAAAAGTGTCAAAAATTATTAGAAAAAAAAGCGGCAAAAATAACATGGTTTCATGTTGAAATTGCATATTTAATTTCGTTATTTTATATTAATTTTTATTCACCCGTTCGTTTTCGTCTTTTTCCTCTCTCTCTCTCTCTGTTTCTTCTTCTTCTTCTTCTCTCTCTCTCTCTCTCTCATTCTGTTTCTTCTTCTCTCTCTATCATTCTGTTTCTTCTTCTTCTTCTCCTTCTCTCTCTATCATTCTGTTTCTTCTTCTTCCTCTTCTTCTTCTCTCTCTCTGTCTCTATCATTCTGTTTCTTCTTCTTCTTCTTCTTCTCTCTCTCTCTCATTCTGTTTCTTCTTGTTCTTTTTCTTCTTCTCTCTCTATCATTCTGTTTCTTCTTCTTCTTCTCCTTCTCTCTCTATCATTCTGTTTCTTCTTCTTCTTCCTCTTCTTCTTCTCTCTCTCTGTCTCTATCATTCTGTTTCTTCTTCTTCTTCTTCTTCTTCTTCTCTCATTCTGTTTCTTCTTCTTCTTCTTCTTCTTCTCTCATTCTGTTTCTTCTTCTTCTTTTTCTTCTTCTCTCTCTATCATTCTGTTTCTTCTTCTTCTTCTTCTCTCTCTCTATCATTCTGTTTCTTCTTCTTCTCTCTCATCATTCTTCTTCTTCTTCTTCTTCTCTCTCTATCATTCTGTTTCTTCTTCTTCTTCTTCTCTCTCTATCATTCTGTTTCTTCTTCTTCTTCTTCTTCTTCTTCTTCTCTCTCTATCATTCTGTTTCTTTTTCTTCTCTCTCTATCATTCTTCTTCTTCTTCTACTTCTTCTCTCTCTATCATTTTGTTTCTTCTTCTTCTTCTCTCTCTATCATTCTGTTTCTTCTTCTTCTTCTTCTTTTCTGACTATCCTTCTGTTCCGTCTTGCAATTTGGTTTTCTTTTTTGTCCTGTTCTTTTTTTCGTTTCCTTTTTCTTTTTCTTCTTTTCTTCTTCTTTCTCTATCCTTCTATTCCATCTTTCAATCTGCTCTTCTTTTCTCATTCTTTTTCGTGGTATTCTTTTCTTCTTCTTCTTTCTCGTATTCTTTTACTTCTTTCTCTCTATCGTTCTCTTCCATCTTGCAATCTGCCCTTCTTTTTCTTCCTCTTTTTCGCTGTCTTCTTTTTCTTCTTCTCCTTCCTCCTCCTCCTCTTCTTCTTCTTCCTCTCTCTCTCTCTCGTTCTCTTCCAGCATGCTATTCTTTTTCTTTTTCTTTTTCGTGGTCTTCTTCTTCCTCTTTTTCTTCTTCTTATTATTATCTCTCTACCTTCTGTTTAATCTTGCAATCTACTTTTCTTTTTTGTCTTCGTCTTCTTCTTTTTTCGTCTGCTTCTTCATCTTCTTCCTCATCTTCTCTTTCTATCTTCCTGTTTAATTCTTCCTTAATTGCTTTTGTTCACAGGTCCACCCTGTCCTGGGGTGGTAGCACCTGTTAGGTTCCTAACTATGGGCAAATTGTTTGACCCCAAACTAGGGTCAAAATACGATGAAAGTATAAATATAGACTTTTATAGAAAAATATGTTTTTGAAGGAAAAATATTACCAGCAATATATTTTTTAAGGAAAAAGATTATTACCATAAAACCTTTTTCAAGGAAAAACTAATGTCATAATACATTTTTGAAGGAAAAAATATTGTCATAATACATTTTTGAAGGAAAAAATATTGTCATAATACATTTTTGAAGGAAAAAATATTGTCATAATACATTTTTGAAGGAAAAAATATCATCATAATACATTTTTGAAGGAAAAAATATTGTCATAATACATTTCTGAAGGAAAAAACTATCATCATAATACATTTTTGAAGGAAAAAATATTTTCATAATACATTTTTGAAAGAAAAAAATATTGTCATAATACATTTTTGAAGGAAAAAAATATCGTCATAATACATTTTTGAAGGAAAAAATATTTTCATAATACATTTTTGAAGGAAAAAATATTGTCATAATAGATTTTTGAAGGAAAAAATATTTTCATAATACATTTTTGAAGGAAAAAATATTGTCATAATACATTTTTGAAGGAAAAAATATTTTCATAATACATTTTTGAAGGAAAAAATATTGTCATAATACATTTTTGAAGGAAAAAATATTTTCATAATACATTTTTGAAGGAAAAAATATTGTCATAATACATTTTTGAAGGAAAAGATATTTTCATAATACATTTTTGAATACAAATCTAGAAGACGTCTTCAGTTTTCTACATTAAAAAATGATAAAAAATTCATTAAAATCTGAGTAAACCAGCCTATTCACTATAACTGAACATTAAAAAAATATCTTAAAACCCTACCTTTTTGACATTAAATAACCCTGCCGTTAAACGCAACTGAAGCTCAAACTCTATTTTTCTTTTTATTTTCTTCTTCACTTGGTTTACTTTTTCGTTTTCGTCTTCTTCTTCCAGCCTCTGTATTTATTATCTGATTTTTCCACAAACTGCTTCTTTTTCGTTTTCTTGACTCACTATTCTTCGTCTTCTCTGTCCTTCAATTGCAGTCGCTTCTTTTCTCTTTCTTCTTCGTTTTTTTATTCTTCATTTCCTTGTTCTTCTTGTCTTGTTATTCTACTTCATTCCCTTTTTATTCTTGCAATCTGCTCTTCTTAATTGTCTCTCTATTTTTCTTTTTCTTCTTCTTCTTTCGTTTCCTCCTAAGATTTATTATTTTGTGTAATCTTCTTAATACCGAACGCGCGTCAGTATAGACGCAAAAAAGGCCTCAATTCTAATGCAGACCTGTTTGTCAACACCAGTTATACCCGTTTTTTTTTACTATTAGCCGCGAAACATTTTGTTTTGCTAGATACGGGCTTCTCTGGAACTGGTCAAGATCCGGACTAATGAGAGATGCCTCATGCCATTTAAGTTGGAGGGGAGGGGGAAACAGCAGTCGGCATTTGAGAATACACAGTGTCTTCTGGAGTCTGTTGCGTGCAAACCCTCTCCCTTACGATAGCCCCATCTCTTTCGCCTCTCTCCCTATTATTCTCGTAAATGTTGGGAGAGCAATCGGTTAGTTGTCCCCACCCCAATCTTAAAAGACTGGTTAAACCACAACAAGCTATTTCAGCACTGGTGTCTGTCGTAGTAAATGATCTCTACACTCAGCGCCCTTACTTTCACTATAATGGAAAGTCCCGCATACTACCATAACAGCTGAGAAAGAATTATCTTTTTGTTTTGCATGTTTAGTTAAAGCAGAATAAAGCTTATTAGTTGAATCTGAGCTTCTGTTCTCATTACAGTGTCTGACATTACAGTGTCTCATTACAGTGTCTGGCAGCAAATTCGATCATGAATTAATTCTTGAATTTGATGGTTCATATCGGCGTCTCACTATCGCTGAATTGTCTGAAAAGTTTGTTTATCTTCTATGGAGAGGGAAACGTGCTGGGCCCATAACCTTTGTTAACCATGTCCACCATAGTTTATGGATATAGAATACAGCGCAGTACATAATCTGTTCAATGAAACAACGTCAAAGATTAACACTCACGAGTTAGACACTCTACTGAATCGGATTACATCGCGAATACTGGGGAAAATATGGCCGCCTTTTATACACGTCGCCTTTAATATTTTGAGGCTTACGGCCATATCACGTTGAATACACCGGTTCTCGCTCGATCATCGAAGTTAAGCAAACGTTGAGCCTGGTCAGTATGGGTGACCGCTTGGGAAAACCAGGTACTGTAAGCGTTTAGTAACGGATGTGCGTGGTGGTGCAGTGGATATCGGGTCGTAAAGAGAAATCGATGAGCCGAGTTCGAATTCCAGTTGAATACCCTGTATTCATTAAGCACTTGTACCCTTGGGAAAGGTATTAATCCGATCCTTCCCTCCAGTTATAGGTTAAATAACAAGGGTAGGACTTGGGGACCCTGCCCTTAGAAACAAATCCCAATGAATCTTGATACTCGAAAAGAAAAATGTATTCCTAGACACAAAATTTATATAAAATCAACAATAAATTATTGAAAGAAAAAGTATTACCAGCAATAAATAAATAAAATTTAGTCGGTAATAAATGATCCGCCGAGGTTGATATGCCATAAAAACAAAACAACCAAACAAATATTATTTTGAGCCTTCTGATTGGTTAACCCTTCTATTGGTGAACTATAAAATGAGTCAATCTATTGCTGACTTACTAGTATACAAAACGAAACCAAAAAACACTAACTTCCTGACCTGACTTGCGTATGCTTCTGTAGCACGGTTGCCTGAGCAGGTCAAGAAGCTGTTTCGCGCTTCCATTTGAACGGATGCACTGGATGTCATCCAGCTACTATACCGGGCTAAAGATGTACTGAAGGATGATAGACCCGATTCAGAATTGATGATGGCAGACGCAAAACCTGAGCAACTGTGTACAGACTTGCGGTATCATTACCACAGATGTGGTGGTGCCAACTACTTGGCCATATATTTCTTGAGTTGACGAACTTTTGAATAGCGTGACTCGGCGAGGAGACAAAATCGTTGTGACAAACTGGCTCATATATCACAGAAATGTCCGGGAAACGGATTAGGGGAATAAACATAAGCACCGGTCTAATTTCCCGCCAACATATAAATGCGGTACTGCATGAAGTTAAACTATAGATTGACGGGGAATGTTCTTAAGCTCGCATTGGCCCTGGATGCTGTCGCTTGATCTTTAGTACAAAGCGAATCCGGTTGTGGACCAGAAAGCACATCGATGTGTAGACGATCGGTGGCAGAATGTGGGCGTACTGTGGTTTTGGGATCATTAATATCTGCCCATAGAGTGGCAACTACGCCACGGTTGAAATCTCTGCAGTGCTTGACAAACTTCTGGGCGTTGCAAATAGATGCAATAACTGCGTATGGTGGCATGCATATCACGCAAAATTGACTCATACGATTCTGCAGCAAAAAAAACAAGAAAAAAAAACCACCAAAAATGGAAATTTACCAACTTGGCTTTTTTGTAGAATTCAAACACCAGCAAAAGGATCTGGACTGCAAAATGAAAGTGAACATCAGGTGTGGCACCGGCTCAGTAACGCAGCAGGGTGTTAAAGTAACATGTTTCAAAGTAGGTTAGAGATGCTTATGAGCAAGAAATCCATACATGGATCAACAATGATTAGCCTATTCCATACCTAAAAAAGAAACTGGGGCTACACAAATACTTAATGCCATTAATAATCATATTGCAGCAAAACAAAGAAGAAAAGCATCTAATGATAGACTACCACGAGACTAGCAAACCCGTTGATGCATTCAATGCAAATGTGGGCGTTTATTTTAGCCTAACTGCGAGAGTGACGCTAAAAAGGGGCAAATATGGCCTGAGACCTTCGCCCTTTCTCTCACGATCTCGATCACGAACAACTAGGGAAGATATGTCATACAGTAGGGATGAAATCCTCGTAAGCCTGCATAAACCAGATTGTCACACAGAAGAAGGAACACATGAAAACGAGGTAGAGGAACACAAACCAGTCAGTCCTACTTCGAACAAGGACTCGACGAAAAAAATTTGCTCCAAGCTGCAGTATCTGTAATGAGGAGATCAGGGGGATAGTGACGAATGAGACATACAGACCTGTTTGTCAATACCAGTTACATCCGACGAAAAACATCTGCTCCTATTTGCAGTATCTGCAATGAGATCAGGGGATTGTGATGGATGCGCGTCAGTAAAAAGCAAAAGAGGCCTCTGATCTCATACAGACCTGTTTGTCAACACCAGTTACATCCGACGAAAAACATCTGCTCCTATTTGCAGTATCTGTAATGAGATCAGGGGGATTGTGATGGATGCGCGTCAGTAAAAAGCAAAAGAGGCCTCTGATCTCATACAGACCTGTTTGTCAACACTAGTTACATCCGACGAAAAACATCTGCTCCTATCTGCAGTATCTGTAATGAGATCAGGCGGTTTGTGATGGATGCGCGAAAATCATCTGACCAAAGCTGCAGTATCTGTGATCAGGAGATCAGTGAGATTGTGACGAATGCGCGTCAGTAAAAAGCAAAAGAGGCCTCTGATCTCATGTCAATACCAGTTAAAGCATATCTCTTTTCTCTTTAGCATCAAGACTGTTTAATATGTCTATCTAGAGAGATCTTCTCTGCAACTGGTGAAGATCCGGATCTTTGTAAGATGCCTCATCCCAATAAACCTGGGGGAAAACAGCAGACGGCATTTGTGAATACAAGTTGACTTGTGGAGTCTGATGCGTGTTGTTCCTCAAGTTTTCTGTGGTTTCCGAGGTAGTGTTATTTTTTTGATAGCCCCTTCTCTTTCCCATCTCTCTTCTGTGACTGGGAGATCAATCGGCTAGGTGTTTCTCCCAAATCTCAAGGGACTCTTTGCTTAAACGACAGCATTTTTCTTCTCTTTCCTCATGCAATATACTGTCCTTTTTTGTCTTCTTTTCTTTTTTTTTTTAATCATCTCACCCCAAGCAAGGCATTTCACTGCCACTATTGCGCATGGGGTTACATAGGGGAAGGTAAAGAGAAGGAGTGGTTAGACATAGGGAATGTCAGGAGAAATGAATGTTAGACATAGGGAATGTCAGGAGGAATGGGAGCAGGTTAGTGTGTTAGGAGGTGTCTATTGACCTTACATTTAAACTCCTGGAGATTGTAACCGTCGGAGAAGCAATCATGTGGAAGGGAATTCCACAGTCGAGAAGTGCGAGGAAAGAAACTGTTGGAGTAGAAGTTGCGGTTGCATTTTATCGGTTTCATTGTAAAAGGGTGGGATCTAGTTGCTAATCTAGTATCTCGCGCAAATTCGTATTTAGGGGGTACCAGTGATATAAGTTCATCGGAGCAGAAGCCGTGAATGTATTTATAGAAGAGACACAGGGAAGCCACGTCGCGCCGGTGGGAGAGAGACTGCAGGCGGTCTGCCAAGTGGGTATCTATCACATTACAGACCATCCTCTGAACCTTATCGAGAAGCCCGAGGAGAATAGCAGGGGCACCCGACCAGATATGGCAGCAGTATTCAATGCACGGGTGGATCGTAGATTTATATATGTGCAGGATAGATTTAGACGGAAAAAACTTCCGGGCCCTACACAGAGAACCGACTTTCATAGTAGCGGATTTAGCAATGGATTCGATATAGTCATTCCATTTGAGGTCCGCTGAAAGTGTGAGACCAAGGAGGCGTAGTGTTTTACTCTCTGGGAGGCAAGCCAGGTCCATGCTAATGGGAGATAGGTGAGATTGTTGATGATGGTTAATGGACAGTAGCTTCGTTTTAGAAGCATTTAAATTTCCTAGCCATTTCTTACCCTAGTCCAATATGGATTTGAGGTCTTTTTCAATTTCGGCTGCGAGGTTAGCTTTGACGCCTACACCAGATTTTTGTAGGAGGCGAGAGTAAACTGTGGTGTCATCTTCGTACAAACCTATTTGGGCTCTTATGGAATGAGGGAGATCATTAATGTATATTAGGAAGAGTGTAGGACCTAAGATGGAGCCTTGGGGGACATCTGCGTTTGTATGGTATTTCTGGGAGGCATGTCCGTTTAATACCACCTTTGTCTCTATTCGTTTTCCTCTTGTTATTGTTTTTATTCATATCTCTCTATTCTTTTTATGTTTTTCACCTTCAATCTGCTTTCCTTTTTTGTCTCCTTTTTCTGTTCTTTTTCGTATCATTCTTTTTTTGTTTTCATTTTCTGGATTCTAACTTATTTCTTCTAACTGGCCTTCTATAGTTCCACACTTTTCCTTCTTATAATTGTCTCAGTCTTCATCTTCATTTTTCTGCTTCTATCTTTGCCTTTTTCTAATTACCTTATGTCTTCCCGGTCATTCTTCCTTCTTTTATTTTTAACTAGCAGTATAGCCCGGCGTTGCTCAGACTCTTTTGACGTTGGCACGAAAGACTAAAAAGCAATAGTTCTTTCCAGTTAAAGCGAAACCGTAGACTAAATGAAAAATGAATGGATGTAAGTCAAATTTTGATTTCCTGGTATCGATATCAAATAAGTTTTTTCGTCGTAAACTGAATTTTGAAATCTAAATAAGTCCTCTGAGTAAATGGTATCATGGCTGAGACAAAGAACTATAATTATACATACTTAGAGCCAAACATGAGGCAAAAACTAAAATGAAAGGGCTGAAAAAAAATACAGACATACAGGCAGATAAACAGACACACACACAAACATCTTGCCTTATATATATATATATATATATATACACATCGATTTTCTGCACAATTGTAATAACTGAAACCTTGAAACTTCTGAATATGAGTGTATCTATGAGTGTATCAAATTTGATTAAAATCGGACCACTCCTTCTATAACCCGATTTTTTGGATTATCGATTTTCGATATTTATCGGGGGTACCTCGACACAAAACCTAGCTAAAAACACTCGCAGATGCTTATAGTACAACTGTGTAAATTTTCAAGAAAATCGGTTCAGTCGTTTCGGAGTGTATAGGTAACGGACACACACACACACACACTCACACATACACACACACACACAAAGTTCCATTTATAAATAAACTTAGATCAATTCTCCATCATGTTATTTTGCTATCATAGCCATTACAGCTTCTAATTCATTTAATTTCTTATTCTTGCTCCGAAATTTTTCATCCTCTACTTCTTAGCATTCTGACTATTTCTATTAATTTTATCTTTGTTTTCTCAATCCCCTTCATGTCATCATTTTCTTTTTCATCGTTGTTCACTTTTTTATTACCCTTTCATTTCTTCTTTTTCATCTTTTTTTTCTTCCTTTTACTACGTTTGCTTTATAATGTTTACTATTTCTTCTGCAACCTTCTATGACTTGCGCCGTTTCTTGTTCTTTGCTTTATCGTCGGTCTTTCTCAATTTACTTCTTCTGATGATTTCTATCTCTTTCTTCTTCTATTTAGCTTTCTGTTCTTCACATCTTTCTTCTCTTACTTTTAATTGGCTCCCTATTTGTTGTTATTTATTCTTATTCCTTTTCTAATTGTTTCTACATTTATATTTTTCTTCCTGATCTTATTTTCTTCTTGATATTCTTCTTAATCTAATTATTTCTTCTTCTTCTTCTTCTTCTTCTTCTTCTTCTTCTTCTTCTTCTTCTTCTTCTTCTTCTTCTTCTAACTGGATTTCTGTACTTTACATCTTCTTTCTCTTTCTTCTATTTGATCCTTCACTCATTTTCTTTGCTATATATTTTCTTCTTCGTCTTATTTTTCATCAAATTACTTTCTTCTTCTTCTTCTTCTTCTTCTTCTTCTTCTTCTTCTTCTTCTTCTAACCGGCTTTCTGTTCTTTACATCTTCTTTCTCTTTCTTCTATTTGATCCCTCACTCATTTTCTTTGCTATATATTTTTCTTCTTCGTCTTATTTTTCATCAAATTACTTTTATCTTCTTCTTCTTCTTCTAACTGGCTTTCTGTTCTTTACATCTTCTTTCTCTTTCTTCTATTTGATCCTTCACTCATTTTCTTTGCTATATATTTTTATTTTTCTTCTTATTTTTCATCTAATTATTTTTATCTTCTTCTTCTTCTTCTTCTTCTTCTTCTTCTTCTTCTTCTTCTTCTTCTTCTTTAAATTGGTTTCTGTTCTTCGTAACTCCCTTCTATTTCTTCTATTTGATTCTTCATTCATCTTCTTGGTTATTTTTTCTTCTTCCTTTTATTCTTCATCTATTTACTTATATCTTCTTCTTCTTCTTCTTCTTCATTGCCATTTTCTTTTTCTGAATTTTATTCATTACATTCATTTCTTCTTCGTTTTTTTTCCCATGTCCCACGAGTTTTTGTTTTTCCTTCCCGTGTTACTTTTAGCATTTTCATGTTTCCTTGCGTGATTCGTCCATTGATGCTTGCCCTGAAGCCGACCCTACCTTGACATTTTTCACATTTCGTATGGCGTTTATCAAATCCTCCCAAAAAATAAAATAAAATACATTAAATTAAAAAATCATAAACATTAGAAAATGTCGACTTACTCCCTCTGCTTTTCAATCTTTGACATTAAACTATAAAAAATACAATCATTAAAAAAATTGAATGACCAATATTTGCCAAAGTGTCAGCACATTGAATTAAAAAAAAAAAACAACAAAAAAAAAAACAACAAACAAACAAACAAACAAGCAATCAAAAGAATTTTCCCAAAGAAGAACATTTGATAGATTTTATTTTGAAATAAAATGCCGGCCTTCTCTAAAATTTCTTTTGCTCTTAGAAATATTTGGTTAAAGCATATCTCTGGCTTGTATAGGAAAAAATAGGAAATAGCTGTTTACAGGAAATAAATACAATTTCTCATAGGTGCGGCCATTTTGTTTTCGACCAGATACTCTATAGCAGAGGCTAAGCTAAACGACATTCGCAACTCACAATATAAAAAAACAAATATGTCACAGAATAGGTTATATTGTGTGATACTATATGTCTACTTTAGTTTGGAGAACAAGAAACAGGAAAAGAATTCCAGACACGAGAAGTGTGAGTGAAGAAACGATTAACATTTACACTTAGAAATTTCCTCAGTAAAAGTAAGACACGTAAGTGCCAGTCAAAAGAGTAAAAAAACGATGAGAACCATTTTCATTAAAATATTTATAAAAACGTTACAGGTAAGCTTCTCTACGGCGGTACAAAAGTGGTTGAAGCTAAGATACCAGGTAAGGAGAGATAACATTCTAGATTCTTCTTTGGACATTGTAATTAACCTCTAGATACACGACAGAAGGTTCAAATCGGATTTGGCAACAATATTCATCTTAACATTCATTTAAAATTCACTGAATTTTAAAAAAATTCTAAAACTGTGCTGCGATCTGAACCGCGAAGGATCTATTGAGAACCTTTTTTTGAAATCCAACGGTTTATACTTTTTATTTGGTGAGAGATAAAAGACTAGATTGCTTATCATCATCGTCATCAGCAGCATCATCGGTATCCTCAGTCTCATCATTAAATATGGTCGTAGGGTCACTGCACAGCTGAGCACATGATCAGCTATCTCCTTCTATCCTTGTGTATCAGTGACTGATTAATTATTTGTGAATGATCTTTAAGTCCACTCATTGACATTGTCAGTATTTTTATTCCTTTAAAAAGCGAAACCGTAGACTGAAAGAAAAATGAATGGATGTAAGTCAAATTTATATTTCCTGGTATCGATATCAAATAAATTGTTTTCGGCGTAAACTGAATTTTGAAATCAAAATAAGTCCTCTGAGTAAGTGGTATCATAGCTGAGACTAAGAACTACAATTATACCTACTTAGAGCCAAACTCGAAGCAAAGACTAAAATAAAAGGGCTGAAAAAATACAGACATACAGGCAGATAAACAGACACACACACAAACATCTTGCCTTATATATATATATATATATATATATTATCGTTTTTCTGCACAATTGTAAGAACTGCAACCTTGAAACTGAATATCGTTTCTTATGTCTTTGACTATGAGTGTATCAAATTTGATTAAAATCGGACCACTCCTTCTATAACCCGATTTTTTCGATTATCGATTTTCGATATTTATCTGGGGTACCTCGACACAAAATCTAGCCAAGAACACTTGCAGACGCTTATAGTACAACTGTGTAAATTTTCAAGAAGCTCGGTTCAGCCGTTTCGGAGTCTACAGGTAATGGACACACACACAGACACACACAGACAAAGTTCCATTTATAAATAATTTTAGATTAATTAACAAAAATTAATTAAAAACTAACAGCATTTATCATTAACAATTAGTATAAATTTTTTGTGCAATTATTCGAATAATATACGAAATTAAAATCGGGCCATATTTTCTGAACAAACTAATCTAAACTGGGACTGACTGCTGTTGCCAGAATAAGAATCACTGCCAAATCAAAATTCAAAGAGTTTCTTAGCGGATTTGTTTTATTTTCATCTCTCTTTCAAATTTTCTCCTTCCAATGTATTACAGCCGGGGGAAACCCTGCAAATATCGAGATTTCCCGGCAGCATTTTAACTGAAAACCATAAAGTGCCATTTAAAGATACTGAACATTCCTACCACCATATACGCGTATGAAGGAAAAACTTGAAGCAGCGGAAATTTCATTATACAAAAGGATGCTGCGGATATCATGGACCAAGGATGTGAGCAATGATGAAGTGTTGGAAAGAATGGCAATTAATAGTGAGCATCAAGAAGAGACAACTGAAGTTCCTGGGACATGCAATGAGGAAAAAGGGCTTGGAGAACCTGATACTGACTGGACAGATAGAAGGAAAAAGAGACAGAGGAAGGCAGAGAATAACATATTTGAAGGGCCTGAGCAGGTGGATTACCGAACGGGGATTGCGTGGCATAACAGGGAAAACATACTAAGAGTCACCAGGAATAGGGAGACATGGAAAGACATGATTGCCTGCGTCCTGAAAGGACAGGGCATATAGAAGAAGAAGATGCATCTTGGGCTTATTTTTCCGAGTGATTAGAATGTCTTCTTTTCGGACATAAGACTCGGGTTCGGACACCTCGAGGCGGAGTAATGGTTAGCAAGCTTGTCTCGCTTGAATCAATAATATTGATTATTGAGTTCGATCCTCACTGGATGTCCTATACTTTCGGCCTTGTGCCACATCTAAGCTACGCTTAAAAAATCACAATAAGACCCGGTTTTGAATTTCACCATGATACGTTTTTCAGAAAGATGACATGGAGTAAATTTGAAAAGTGTCTGAAAACCACACAACGGCTTCCCTTAAGATTCGTGGGTGAAATTGTTCCAATGGAACTGTTCAAAAGCCGTCGCTAGCACGAAATAGCAAGTTATCGTGGCTGAGAGTTTGGAGCACACCGGCGTTGTCCAAACTGCTTATCATGACAGATAACTGCTCTCTCTTTCAAATACTGTAGCTAAGATCCACTCAGCATAGTTGCTGTATAAAATACAGATAGTCATTGTGAATCTAAACTTATTTATAAATGGAACTTTGTCTGTGTGTGTGTGTGTCTGTGTGTGTGTGTATCCGTTACCTATAGACTCTGAAACGGCTGAACCGATTTTCTTGAAAATTTACATAGCGTCTGCAAGTGTTCTTAGCTAGAACACTTGTTTCGCGGTACCCTCGACAAATATCGAAAATCGATAATGGAAAAAATCGGGTTATAAAAGGAGTGGTCCGATTTTAATCAAATTTGATACACTCATAGACAAAGACATAAGGAACAATATACAGAAGTTTCAAGGTTGCAGTCCTTACAATAGTGCAGAAAATTTGATATCGATACCAGGAAATCAAAATTTGACTTACATCCATTTATTTTTCTTTCAGTCTACGGTTTCGCTTTAACTGGAAACAACTATTGCTTTTTAGTCTTTCGTGCCAACGTCCAAAGAGTCTGAGCTCCAGGACCATGGATTTGTTTTAAATCTTTCATTACACCCGAGCAACGCCGGGCTATACTGCAAGTGTTGAATAAGCACAAAATGTCGACAGGGATTGTCTAACCCGTAGCCGACGAGTGTGTTCAGAAAACAAGATTAGCCAGTCGTTTATATGTATGTATGTCTGGTGATTCTCTAAGCATAGTTTATATGTGACAAAAGACCAAAAATATATGACACTCAGTGAGGTATGAACTCACTGTCAGTTAAGTGCCATACGTGATACACGCTTTGGGCGATGATGTCTGTCAATTTCACTTCAAGTAATTTAGGCGCATATAGGCCTCCGGTGATTGATGTTAATTACATTACTAGTAATTTAGTCGCATGTAAATCTCTTGTATGCTCGTCTATGGGTGTTTATTTCGCCTTAAAGTACCCCATCTGTGTAAGAGAAGGTAAGACCCTAGCAGGACTAAAAAGACACATCCATGCTGCCAATACTTGAGAACGGGGAAAGCGATTGCATCTAGTCGTAACTATCATAGATGCATGTATATACAGTTGAACACCAAAGTCTAAAGTTTGTGGTCAACCATGCTATTTAATAATAAGTAAGTTTAATACCTTCTTCGGTTGAATTAACTCTTACTAAGCAACGATGCTGAAGTCATTAGTGCCTGGTGTTCAACTTTTTGTTTTATAGAGGTGTTTACGTAAATTTTACAATCAGCCAGCCGTAATATTAACATTAGCCAGAAAAATCAAATCCAAAGTAGGCATCTACGCAGATGACACCACAATCTACTCCCGCATCAGTATGACATCAGGGGAGGCGGACAAATATAATCTCGCTGCTGATCTTGAGAGGGACTGTCACTGGTGGATTAGAGTAAAAAGTGGCTCGTAAATTTCAATGCATCTAAAACGAAACTCCTATCTGTCAACCATCACAGGCAATCTCTCCTGCCACCCATAAGCATGGACTAAGAAAGTTTCCCTGAAAGCAATACACTGCGCCTCCTCGGCCTTATCCTTTCTTCCGACCGCAAGTAGAACCATTACATTGAATCAATAGCTAAATCCAATGCTAGGAAGGTTGGGTCACTGTGTTCTTTACAAACAAGTTTTTTTCCGCCTGAATCCATCTTGCACATATACAAATCATCCATATCTGGCCAGGCGTCCCTGCTGTTCATTTCAGAGTTCTCGACATGCTACAAAGGAGAATCTCTAATGTGATTCGTTCCAAGCTGGCAGATCAACTCCAACCTTTTTCACATCGGCGGAATGTGGCTTCCCTCTGTCTATTCTACAAGTATTTTTTCATGGCTTCTGCTCCGAAGAACTTAGGTCACTGTTGCCCCTTCCACAAGAATTTACTCGGGCAACCAGACTGGCATCAAGGTTCTACCATTTTACAGTTAGATCAACTAAATACAGGCAAAAATTCTACTCCATAAGCTTTTTTCTCGCGCCTCCTGCCTGTGGAACTCCCTTCCATATACTTGCTTTCCTGACCTCCAAGAATTTATATGCAAAGTCAATTCTCATCTCTTATCCACTACAGCCCTTTCCACATCACCCTGTGTATCTTGTTCTTTTTCTTTTTCTCTGCCTTTGCAAATGTCTTCACTCCTCTGTTCACATCCTTCTCTTGCCCTTTCCCTTTCACCCCCTGTCGCTGGTTCGTCTTTGTCTCCACTCTCCCCCTGTCTAAAACTTTAACTTTCTTGGTGTGAAAAGATTAACAAAAAAAAAGAAAAAGAAAAAAGATTAGGTTAAAATCTAAAAACATGTCTGGCCTGTTTGCTTCAATTTTTCTGTCTGTGTAGATGGTGTAATCCCATAGAATGGTTACATCTTCTATTTCTGTAACCGGTGCTGGGTGATGTTCATACCAGTGTTTGCCTACAGCTTTTCCATAATGTTTGCATATTGCCCAATGTAAATATTGCCCAACTCTATCGTGGCGATTTTTATATTCATTTGGGGCAAGCACAGAACAGCCTGAGATTAGGTGGTCTATTGTTTCTTGGTGTTTATCACAGAACCTGCATTTTGGATCCATATTATTATGCATAATATTTGCCTGAAAGTTTCTCGTGAAAAGACTTTGGCCTTGTGCTGCAAGAATAAAGCCTTCAGTTTCGGACTTTAATCCAGATGCACGTAACCATCGATGAGTATTAACTTTGTCAACATTAGATTTATTGGCACGTACTGGATATTGGCCATGCAGAGGTTTGTCTTGCCAGCGCTGTTTCATCTGTTCAAGAGATTTGTCTTTTGCTTTCATTTTCATATTCTTTGCCGCAATAGTCGGCTATTGGCTTCCGTTCTGCTTTTCTACAGAATCTACTAACTGTAAATCTTGTTTGAATTTACTGCCTTCTTTTATTATTGAATATTTTTTCTTTCTTTCTTCATGTTGCCTTACTAATTGTAACATCCAATCCTTTGTTGTTTCTATGTATGTTAGTAAGCCAATAGTTGTTGTCTTGTATGACAATTCCAGCTGAATAAGACCTCTTCCACCTTCTTTACGGAGTATGTATAGACGATCTACATCAGCCTTTGGATGATGCATCTTATGCTTAGAAAGAAGCTTTCTTGTTTTAGCATCCATTCGCCTGATGTCGTTTAGAGTCCAGTTTAAGATGTTAAAGCTATATTGGACAACTGGGATTGCAAGGCTATTAATGGCCATAACTCTGTTCTGTGAATTTAATTCAGTTTTTAATATCATTCGTAGCCTTCTATAGTACTCTTTACGCACTATTTCTTTCATTTTTTTATGGTGAATGTTTTCGCTCTCATTTACACCTAGGTATTTATAAGCTTCTTCTGGTTTCAATTCTTTTATTGTTACAGCAGGGTCTAGGCTAATTGAGGATGTTTCTTGTATTGATCCACGTAAAGCTGTAGCTTTAGCACATTTATTCAAATTAAATTTCATTCCAATGTCTTCGCTGAAGCATTTTACAGTTTGCAGAAGACCTTCCAGTTCATTATCATTCTTAGCATATAACTTCAAGTCATCCATGTAAAATAGATGGCTTATTTTATTTTGGCCTATTTTATAACTACATTCTGTCTTGTTAAGTTGACTGGTTAGTGCTATTAATGATTATTATTATTATTATTTCCTTTGACTTTTGTTTTATACGTATTTTTTTTCATGGTTCCAACCACAGACGTAAGTTCACAGACGGTCTCATGACATTTTCCACTGATCATATTTTTTTTGTAAACAAAAGAAACAGAAAACAAAAAAACTAATATCACACACATTTGACATAGATGAAACTTTTCGTAATGTGTGAGCTGTAGTTGTGAGCATATTTTTTTTCATATTTCCAAGACTCTATTCAATGATTATATCGGAATCTTTTCTAATCTATTCAAGTATTCCATATACAAGTAGAACTACAGTTATCTTCATGCGCCACATTTTTTTTTTAGATTTCCACTTAAAGATACTTGTATTTTGATGATTATTTGAAGATCTTCAAAGATACATTACAATCTATAGGTACTACCACGCCAATAAGAAAGCAAATTGTCTTTCTGTGGTCATTGATCACGGTGTCTGGGGGATTAGCTTTGATTGTTTTGTCTGTGTGTATGGTCAAGTGCCATAAAATTGTTAAATGCCTTATCTCTGTAACCGGGTCTGGGTGGTGTTCATATTTTAATTTTTTCAGTGTGTGTGTTTGGTAATTTCTACTTTCGTAATTTGCAGGGTGGAGTCCGACTTATATTTTGAGTTCATCTCTGGTGTTTTTCCGGGAAAGACAGTCGATCAACATAGCAATGATAAGTCAATATAAATATAAACGACTTATTAAAAACCCTTTTGTCTCGCACTTCTCAATGTAGAATTCTCTTCTGTCTTATTACATTCATGTCAACTCTGACCTTCGAAAGTTTATTATTATTAATGTTGGGGATCACCCTCTTTAGCACATCAGAATAGACTCACCTGATGTGTATATATAATCCTGCTTATACAGAGAGCAGGAGTTGTACCGCCGCTATCGGCTACATGGCCGGGAAGACCTACTATAAAATAACCTTGTGTCACATCTAGCCTTGCGTGGGAAGGTTGGTAAATACTGTTGTACCGCCGCTAAGAGCACTAACCCAGTCGTGGTTCCGCCGAAGGGTAGAACCGCGACTGGGCAAAAATAGACAGACATATTTTTGGCCCGGCTATATGGCCGGGAATACCCACATTAAAATGACCATGTGTCACATCCGGCCTTGCGTGGGAAGGCTAGTAAATACAGTTGTACCGCCGCTATCGGCTACATGGCCGGGAAGACCTACTATAAAATAACCTTGTGTCACATCTAGCCTTGCGTGGGAAGGTTGGTAAATACTGTTGTACCGCCGCTAAGAGCACTAACCCAGTCGTGGTTCCGCCGAAGGGTAGAATCACGACTCGGTAAAAATAGACAAACATTTTTTGGCCCGGCTATATGGCCAGGAAGACCCACTATAAAATGACCTTGTGTCACATCTAACCTTGCGTGTGAAGTTTGGTAAATACTGTTGTACCGCCGCTAGTTTGCCAGTGTGAATATAGACTCATTACCTGGACTTACTTCTTCACTACAAGATTGTACATATTGATTCCTACTAACAGTATTCCTAATATTCCTGAATTTTACTAACCTGTGTTCCAGATTGTATATTTTTGTTCAATATAACTTACATTTTCTATCTCCATATCTGTTTTTCTTGTTTATTATTTTGTGTGGTTTCTCAACAAGAATCCACAACAATTCTAGGAAGAAAATTTTCCCGCAGTTGTTTACCATTTTTCTCCAGTAGAGCGAATACCAACAAATGCTACAAAACCCAATCTGTCCTGCTATTTAACCCATTGCTGGA
The DNA here is from genome assembly GCA_037127315.1 of Ascarosepion bandense. Taxonomy (NCBI): domain Eukaryota; kingdom Metazoa; phylum Mollusca; class Cephalopoda; order Sepiida; family Sepiidae; genus Ascarosepion; species Ascarosepion bandense. The sequence goes on from JBBBDQ010001163.1 coordinate 612,790, forward strand.
GGGAGAAAAGCTGGATTCATACATTTCTCATGGGTAACTGTGCATAAGTAAATACAACGAATTTTCCATAGTGTTTGCACATTGTTCAGTGTAAAAATTGTCCCACTCTATCGTGACGATTTTTATATTCATTTGGGGCAAGTACAGACCATCTCGAGATTATATGGTCTGCAGTTTCTTCGCATTTATTACAGAACCTACATTTTGGATTCACATTATTATGTATAATATTTGCCTGAAAGTTCCTAGTGAAAAGACTTTGGTTTTGTGCTGCAAGAATAAAGCATTCAGTTTATTATTATTATTATGATTATTATTATTATTATATTAAAATAATAATATTATATATATATAGTATATATATTATCATAATAAAAATATAATATAATATATTATATATAATAATATATTATATTATAATATTATATTATCTAAACTTAATTATACATGCAACTTTGTGTGAGTGTGTTTGTGTCCCCGTTACTTATAGACTCCGAAACGGCTGAAAGATTTCCTTGAAAATTTACACAGTTGTACTATAAGCGTCTGCGAGTGTTCTTAGCTAGGTTTTGTGTTGAGGAACCCCCGATAAATATCGAAAATCGATAATCGAAAAAATCGGGTTATAGAGTGGTCCGATTTTAATCAAATTTGATACACTCATAGACAAATACAAAAGAAACGATATTCAGAAGTTTCAAGGTTGCAGTTCTTAAAATAGTGCATAAAATTGATAATATATATATATATAAAAGGCAGGATGTTTGTGTGTGTGTATCTGTTTATCTGCATGTATGTCTGTATTTTTCAGCCCTTTTATTTTAGTTTTTGCTTCGGATTTGGCTCTAAGTAGGTATAATTGTAGTTCTTAGTCTCAGCCATGATACAATTTACTCATAGGATTTATTTAGCCTTCAAAATTCAGTTTACGACGAAAAAACTGATTTGATATCGATACCAGGAAATTAGAAATTGACTTACATCCAATCATTTTCTTTCAGTTTACGGTTTCGCTTTAACTGGAAACAACTATTGCTTTTTAGTCTTTCGTGCCAACGTCCAAAGAGTCTGAGCTCCAGAACCATGGATTAGTTTTAAAGCTTTCATTTCACCCGAGCAACGCCGGGCTATTCTGCTAGTAATATTATATTATAATATTATACTATAATAATATATATATAATATATTATATTATATATATTATTGTTATATATTATTATTATAATGTCATTTTTCATCATATTTCGATTTCTGCTTTGGTCTCACTACCAACCAAGTCTGCGGGGAGACCTAAGGCAGGTAGTGGCGTGTTGTTATGGCTCCATTTCATGTTTTTCTATCTTCTCTATCACCTCCAGCATTACATAGATAAAGTTTTCCTTAGTGTGTGGGCTGTACTTAATAAGACAATTTTTTGTATATCTCTTAAGCTGGGGTTTCCAGGGATTCTTTCAATGTGTTGTTTTGTTCCATTTTTTATCATTCCAAGTGCACCTACTATCACTGGCACAACTCTTGTTTTCAATTTCCACATTTTTTCTATTTCAATTTCCAGGTCTTTATATTTTGACAGTTTTTCAAATTCCTTGATTGCTATGTTACAATCCGCTGGACAAGCCATATCAATTAATAGACAAGTTTTCTCCTTCTGGTTTTTAACAATAATGTCTGGTCTGTTTGCTTCAATTTTTCTGTCTGTGTAGATGGTGTAATCCCATAGAATGGTTACATCTTCTATTTCTGTAACCGGTGCTGGATGATGTTCATACCAGTGTTTGTTTACAGCTTTTCCATAATGTTTGCACATTGTCCAATGTAAATATTGCCCAACTCTATCGTGGCGATTTTTATATTCGTTTGGGGCAAGCACAGAACAGCCTGAGATTATTATTATTATTATTATTATTATTATTATTATTATTATTATTATTATTATTATTATTATTATTATTATTCCGTCGTGCAACCTATAATAATTAGAAGAAAATATGTCATGAAATGGTTACTTGTTCTATATCTGTAACTGCGACTGGGTGAAGTTCATACCAGTTTCTTGTAGTTCTCGTAAAAGTTACATATTTTCTAGTTCAGATATTGGCTCACTCTATCATGGCGACTTTCATATTCAGTTGCCAATAACACCGTGCAGGCTGATTCTAAATGCTAAATTGTTTCTGAATATTTATCACAGAATCTGCATTTGGGATCAATAAAAAAATTTCAGTACGTGTGTTTGGTAATTTCTACTTAGCAACATTGGTCTTGTAAGAGTAAAACCTTATTATAATTATTATTATTATTGAACATATAATAAAACATGATAAAACATTCTCAGGAAGAGAAAGTCCTTCGAAGTGAGGTAATTAATTAGCTTTGAAAAAGTCACGCAACCTTAAATTTTTAGTTTTTGAAATTTATAAGATAGTTTCAAACATTTTGCGTACAGTATATAGACATGTGCATGTCAGGTATTTAGCTGTTCGTTAATGAATACCGGATATTTTCTTATCAGGGGAGCGCAATGTCTTCTTTAATAAGATTTCTTGCATCTTCCAACTGGCAGACGAAAATGCTTCTTAATAAATAAACGACACAATACGACTATTCACTAAAATAATTTAATGTTGTATATATATATATATATACTAGCAGTATAGCCTGGCGTTGCTCGGGTGTAATGATAGCTTTAAAACCAATCCATGGTCCTGGAGCTCAGACTCATTGGACGTTGGCACGAAAGACTAAAAAGAAATAGTTGTTTCCAGTTAAAGCGAAACCGTAGACTGAAAGAAAAATGAATGGATGTAAGTCAAATTTGATTTCCTGGTATCGATATCAAATAAGTTTTTATCGTCGTAAACTAAATTATGAAGGCTAAATAAATCCTCTGAGAAAATGGTATCCTGGCTGAGACTAAGAACTACAATTATACCTACTTAGAGCCAAACCCGAAGCAAAAACTAAAATGAAAGGGCTAAAAAAATACAGACATGCAAGCAGATAAACAGACAAACGCACAAACATCTTGCTTTTATATATATATATATATATATATATATATATATATATATATATATTATCGATTTTCTGCATTATTGTAAGAACTGCAACCTTGAAACTTCTGAATATCGTTTCTTTTGTATTTGTCTATGAGTGTATCAAATTTGATTAAAATCTGACCACTTCTTCTATAACACGACTTTTCGATTATAGATTTTCGATATTTATCGGGTGTATATCGACACAAAACCTAGCTAAGAACACTCGCAGACACTTATAGTACAACTGTGTAAGTTCTCAAGACAATCGGTTTAGCCGTTTTGGAGTCTATTGGTAGAAGACACACACACACAAAGTTCCATTTATAAATAAATTTAGATAATTTTTTTTTCAAATTAAGTGTTTGATGAAAAATTAGAATAAAATGCATTCTGAATCGGAATAAAGATGTTGCAGTTACACTCTAATGTCTGATCAAAAATATAAAATTTTTCTTTCTTTCTTCTTTGTTTGAGAAAATGATGGGATACAGAGAAAAATAAGATAATAATCTTCTAACAACAATAGATTCATCAACGGAAATGCAGTCTAGAAAGGTTGGTTGTTTTGTTTTCTATGGCATATCAATCTCGGCGAGTCATTTATTGCCAACTAAATTTTATTTATTTATTGCTGGTAATATCTTTTCTTTCAACAATTTATTCTTGTTTTTATATAAGTTTTGTGTCTAGTAATATTTTTTCTTTTCGAGTATCAAGATTCATTGGGATTTATTTTTAAGGGCAGGTTCCTCAAGTTCTACCCTTGTTATTTAACCCATAACTGGAGGGAAGGGACGGATTAATACCTTTCCCAAGGGAACCAGTGCTTAAGTGAATGCAGTGTATTCAACTGGAATTCGAACACGGCTCACCGATTTCTTTTTCCAAACCGATATCCACTGCACCACAATGCACATCTGTCACTAAATGCTTACAGCACCTGGTATTCCCAAGTGGTCACCCATCTAACTACTGACCAGGCTCAACGTTGCTTAACTTCGGTGATCGAGCGAGAACCGGTGCATTCAACCTGATAGGCCCTAAGCCTTGTGTAGAAAGGGGTTTTGATCGATTGACTCTCTTGCCGTTAAAATTGAAGGATGAAATGATGTATTACACAAATATATATGTTTTTCCAAATTATAGTAAATCTCTATTTTGATTAGTTAAATTGAACACGCATAAACATTTTCTGTATTTCCACATCGATAAATAACAAACGTATCGTTTTTTTAAAATTTTAAAATTAATATTATTTTCAGAACAATGAGCTGAAATTGCCTGACGACAAGGTAAAAATCTCTAAACATAGAAATTTCCATTTCGCTAAGTAAACAATATTAATTTTAAATAAAAAAATAAATTTAATTATATATATATTTAATTATATATATATATTTAATTATATATATATATATATATATATATATATATATATATATATAATACTTTTATTCATTGCTCTATTTTTTTATTGAGCACAGTTTGAAATTAATGTTTTGAACGTTGCAACTTTTTTCTTTCCCTATTTATTTGTGTGTGTGTATATATATATATATATATATATATACGGAAAAGGATTTCCAGTACCTTCCATTTCGCCTGAAGAGGCATTGGTTTTTTTGGGGTTTTTTTTAATCGTATCACCCCGAGCAAGGCGTGGTGATATATATATATATATCCGAGTACAGAACGAAGAATTCTTTCAACGTCCAAAACATTAATTTAAAACAGTGCTCGATATATAATACACTATATAGAGCTGTGAATATATATTATAAATTGTACTTTAGAACATGTACATAATTTCGTTTCAGCATTGGGTTTAGGATGTGGTTTCCGGCTTTCTCTTTTCCAATCTTCTCACTTTGATTTTTTTTTCCAATTGGTGTAGATAAATCTATCTGTCGCCCAGTTCACACTCTAACCACGTCTATTGAACAGGTTAAGAGGCTCATCCCTTGTTCCATGTTTAGGATGTGGTTTCCGACTTTCTCTTTACAATCTTCTCACTTTTTTTTTCAATTGGAGTAGGTAGATCTATCTATCCCTCGGTTCACACTCCGCCCACGCCTATTGAGCAGGTTAAGAGGCTCATCCCTTTTTTCCCGTTTAGGGTGTGGTTTCCGGTTTTCTCTTTTCCAATCTTTTCACTATTACGTAGACTCCTGCACATCAGTGGCGTTACCGCCTTGCTCGGGGTGATACGATTAAAAAAAAAAAACCCCAAAAACCAATGCCTCTTCAGGCGAAATGGAAGGTACTGGAAATTCTTTTCCTTTATATTTATTTAGTTTTGTTATGGGTGTCAACTGGGGTTTATTGATATTGTGATATTTCGTTGGCCGTTGGAATTCCAACTACCAACGAAATATCACAATATCTATAAACCATTTCGCCTGAAGTGGCATTGGTGACCCAATGCTGAAACGAACGTGCCTTCGTAGCAATTATACATAAAGAAATTATGTACATGTTCTAAAGTATAATTTATAATATATATATATATATATATATATATATATATAATAGCATATGATGTTAAAATAATAACAACGGAAAAATAATATTCTTGAAAATGGTCAGTGAAGTAGCTGAAAGCGCTTGTAAAGTAAAAAATTATTAAACATTTTTACATTCTTTATCTCCAGCGAAAAGGAAATATATAAGAATACTGGAAAAATTAAATAAAAAATTTAAAAAAATCTTCCTTGTCGGTCTTTTTTAACAAAATATGTTTACATGAAAGATTGTTGCCTAAATATACATTCAGTCAGTTAAGTGCCATACGCAATACACGCTTGGGTGATCATGTCTCGACAAAGCCATGACTGACTGGACAGAAGATTATCCCGCAGCAGGTTGCCATTACTATCTGCGGTAGACTGTTTGGTAGCCAAGGCTATAGAACCTAATCTGTTCTGTTATTTAACCTGAAACTGGAGGGAAGAGAAGGATTTATACCTTTGTCTTTGTTCGTAACAGAATGCAAGTTCCAAACTAATATCCAGTGCACTAGAAATATACATCAGGAAGTTTTTTCCCTTCTGAAACTATCTAGCACATATAAAAATCTACCATCCGCCCGTGCATTGAATACTGCAGCCATATCTATCGTCCGGTTCACACTCCACCCATGTCTATTGAACAGGTTAAGAGGCTCATCCCTTGTTCCCTGCTTAGGATGTGGTTTCCGGCTTTCTCTTTTCCAATCTTCTCACTTTGTTTTTTTTTTTTTTTCAATTGGAGTAGATAGATCTATCTATCGTCCGGTTCACACTCCACTCACGTCTATTGAACAGGTTAAGAGGCTCATCCCTTGTTCCCTGTTTAGGATGTGGTTTCCGGCGTTCTCTTTTCCGATCTTTTCACTATTACGTAGCCCCCTGCACATCAGTGGCGTTACCGCCTTGCTCGGGGTGATACAATAAAAAAAAATCTGGACGGGTGTCCCTGCTATCCACCTAGGAATCCTTGACAAAATCCAACGGAGAATCTGTTATGTGATCGATCTCGACTTAGCAGCTCAGATACAAATACTTTCTCACCGCCGCAATGTGGCTTCCCTGTGTCTCTTCCACAAATACTTTCACGGTTTCTGCTCCGATGAACTTAGGTCACTGGTACCCGCAATATATGAATTTACTCGAGCCAAAAGATTAGCAACTAGGTCCCACCATTTTATTGTGAAACTGTTAGGGTATCGCCCCTATTTACACACTCTATGGACTCTTCCATAGTATATAAACAATCCTGTCTACAGAGAACGTGGTGGTAGTTATCTGTTGGGTTGGATTTGATTTGTCAGTTGAGTTGTTAGCCAGAGCATTGAACCCCGCTCGTTGGTCAGCAAGAAATATAGACTTATTACCGGACTTACTTCTTTGTATATATTTGACTTCCACTAACAAGTATTCCTGAATCTACTAACCGTGTACGGGTTGTATATCTTTTGTTCAATACACTGACCTTTTTTCCTCTCATATGGCACTTAACTGACTGAATATATTACTTGGAAGTATAATCAAAGTTTCTACTGACCATAAAATGGGGGATTCGTTTTCTATTGTCATGAAGTAGTAAACTGATCCTTCAGTTATTACTACTCATTAATATAATAATATGATCCACCTCTTCTTACTACAGCTATGTGTTGAATAACCGGAGAGATTAGGTTCTATAGCCTTAGCTGGCAACCAGTCTACCGCAGAAAGCAATGGCAACCTACTGTGGGATAATCTTCTGCCCAGTCAGTCATGTCTCTTTCGAGACATGATCGCCTAAGAGTTTATCACGTATGTCACTTAACTGACTGAATATAATAGTTGGAAACATAATTAATGTTTCTACTGGGCATAAAATGGGGAATTCATTTTCTATTGTCATGAAGTAGTAAACTGATCCCTCAACTATTACTACTTATTAATATAATAATATAATCCACCTCTTCTTACAGCTATGGGTTGAATAGCAGGACAGATTAGGTTCTGTTGCTTTGGTTGGCAACCAGTGTACCGCAGAAAGCAATGGCAACCTACTGCGGGATAATCTTCTGCCCAGTCAGTCATGTCTCTTTCGAGACATGAGTGCCCAATGCGTGTTTTATGTATGGCACTTAACTGACTGACTGACTGAAGTCTTGAAAATACATTATATATTTTTTAAATGTTTTATCCATATTGTTGATGTCATTTAAAATTATTGAACTTTTAATAAGAAGAATCTGAAATTAATATAACGCATTGCCGCAAAACCTTATTACTTTATTTCAGCTGGAATGATTTTCTATGACATGTCTCTATTATGGAATGATCTTCTATGACATGTCTTTATTATGGAATGATTTTCTAGGACATTTCCTTATTATGGAATGATCTTCTATGACATGTCCTTATTATGGATTGATTTTCTATGACATGTTTCTATCATGGAATGATCTTCTATGACATGTCTCTGATTTGAATTTAGACATATCGTATCTATTGTTACTTTTTCTAGTTGAGTTGTTTATTTATACTCTTTACATTATTCGGACTATTGTCCTCATCTTTGTTACTATTTGTTCGACGTTTCGGCCGTTGTACGATACAGCCTTTTTCAAATGCAAGGAATTTTGAACCGGCCCCTTTATTAAAATCACTGGGGTATATATTCTTTGCGTAGTAGTTCTTTTTTTTGGTAGTCATGAGTTATCTCCGTTTAATCCTATAAGATACTTGTTCACCACTGCTGTAGCCTGGTAACTCACAACTCTTTGGGTCAAGTCACTGGAACTAACCAACATCTATATGCACTGTCTATGGGTCCTTAAGGAACAACTGAATTTTTGGGACTTATAAATCTAATGTTTTGTAACCCTTTTTTTTATCAGATTCATACTGGAAATTTTGATGTTAATGGTTTCTCTATTATTTTTATCAGAGCTCATACTGCAATTTTGACAGTAAAGATTTTCTCCCCCTCACTCCGTATTACTGGTTCACATGTTGTGTTCATCTCTATGCTTGATCGGCTTAGGAGATTTTTGTAGCCTAGCATATGTGCTGATTCCTTAAGTTTACGTAGTTTTCAGTGGCGTTCTCTATCTATTATTTCAACTTCATCCCATAGTGGGCAATGATTCTCTTTCTTCCTCCATAAACGGTTCGATTCGAAATTCATAGTGCCTAAAGAAGGCCGGAGCGTAAAACGGCAGAAACGTCCTACAAATGGCAACAAAAATGAGGACAATAGTCCGAATAATGTAAATACTGTAAATACCACCTCATCTCAGAAATATAAACAAATTGTTCACTTATATCGTATATGATTCAATATTGTACATAATATTGTTACAATTTAAATTTTTATTTTATATGAATGCTACATCATGGAAAGATGTGCGTTGGCATATCGGGTCCGAACAAGAAATTGGAGTGGCAAGTTCGAATTCGAGTTGAATCTGTTGTTTTCACATACGCGCAAATAACCTTGAAAATGTATTAATCCATCTATTCTTCTTCTAGCTATGGGCTAAATAGCAGGAAAGACCGGATTGACAACCAGTCTACTGTACAAAGTAATGGCAATCTACTGCGGGAAAAGCTTCTGCCCAGTCAGTCATGACACTTATAGGCATCAACGTCCAAGCGTGTATCAAGTATGGTATTTAACTACCTGAATTTATGGAAATTGAGATGTAGTAGAATGGAGGTAGCGTATCCTAAATCTGGGGTGGAAGTACAAGACAGTAGTACCGGTCCTGATTAGAAATGTATATTTTAAGCACTAATACCGCCTAAATTGACATTTTGTTCTATTCTTGAAAATGCGAAGGATTGGCATTTCTTTAAAAACGTTGCCATGTTGTCTTTTGAATGATAAGAAGAATTCACTTCCAACCCATAATACGATTACTATCCTGCCCAATAAAAAAAAGACAAACAAGCTAAAACCATTTTGCACCCTTCTTTTTTTTTGATTCCTTTTATAATAACCATGAAACCCCAGGACGTCAGTGTGCGCATGCGCATTTAGAGATGAGTGTTGGTGGGTGATTCCATCTCCTTTCGGGAGAAAGAAAAAAAAAGTCTATATCTAACTAGAATTTTTTCTTTTCCGTGGAGAAGTTTATTATATATTAAACTTTTTCTGATTGGTTTTATTTCGGTGCCAATAATCAAAGGCGAATAGCAGACCTGTCCAACCCTGCACACGAAATTGTCAAAAAATATCAAACGAATGCGGAATCTTCAGTATAACAGTTGGATCAAAATCGATCCTTCTTTGTCTGTCGTTTAATCGAGTCTTCTGTTGATTTATTTCTAGTTTTCTTCGTCTATCACTGCTTTTATGTCTTTATACATGAGCTGTATTTTATAATATTGAAACGTAACGTTCGGGACATTCTCTTTTCTTTCTTTTTAAATAGATTTATCTCGTTATTTCTTTGAAGCAACTATCCCTTTATTTTCATCTTAGTTTTATTTGTTCTTTCTTTTTTTCTTTTCTTTGTGTATGCATGTATTTCTCTAAAATAGAATACTCTCTTTATTTCGCTGTAGCAATTACAGTTTTCCTTTTTTCTTCTTTCTTTCTTTTTTCTTTCTTTCTTTCTTTTTGTTTGTTTCTTTCTTTCTTTCCTTCTTTCTTTCTTTCTTCATGTATGTATTTCTCTTAAATAGAATTATGTCTTTGTAGCAACTCTCGTGTTCTTTCTTTCTTTCTTTCTTTCTTTCTTTCTTTATGCATAAATTTCTCTGAAATAGAATTCTCTTTGTAGCAACTCTCGTTTCCTTTCTTTTTTCTTTATTTTCTTTTTCATTCTTTCTTTCATTCTTTCTTTCATTCGTTCTTTCTTCATGCATGAATTTCTCTTAAATATAATTCACACTTTGTAGCAACTCTCGTTTTCTTTCGTTTTTCTTTCTTTCTTTCTTTCTTTCTTTCTTCATGCATGAATTTCTCTTAAATAAAATTCACACTTTGTAGCAACTCTCGTTTTCTTTCGTTTTTCTTTCTTTCTTTCTTTCTTTCTTTCTTTCTTCATGCATGAATTTCTCTTAAATAAAATTCACACTTTGTAGCAACTCTCGTTTTCTTTCTTTTTCTTTCTTTCTTTCTTTCTTCATGCATGAATTTCTCTTAAATAAAATTCACACTTTGTAGCAACTCTCGTTTTCTTTCGTTTTTCTTTCTTTCTTTCTTTCATTCGTTCTTTCTTCATGCATGAATTTCTCTTAAATAAAATTCACACTTTGTAGCAACTCTTGTTTTCTTTCCTTTTTCTTTCTTTCTTTCTTTCTTTCTTTCTTTCTTTCTTTCATGCATGAATTTCTCTTAAATAAAATTCACACTTTGTAGCAACTCTCGTTTTCTTTCGTTTTTCTTTCTTTCTTTCTTTCTTTCTTTCTTTCTTCATGCATGAATTTCTCTTAAATAAAATTCACACTTTGTAGCAACTCTCGTTTTCTTTCTTTTTTCTTTCTTTCTTTCTTTCTTTCTTTCTTCATGCATGAATTTCTCTTAAATAAAATTCACACTTTGTAGCAACTCTCGTTTTCTTTCGTTTTTCTTTCTTTCTTTCTTTCTTTCTTTCTTTCATTTGCATGAATTTCTCTTAAATAAAATTCACACTTTGTAGCAACTCTCGTTTCTTTTTCTTTCTTTCTTTCTTTCTTTCTTTCTTTCTTTCTTTCTTTCTTCATGCATGAATTTCTCTTAAATAGAATTCTCTCCTTGTAGCAACTTTCGTTTTGTTTCTTTCTTTCTTTCTTTATTTCTTCGTGAATTTCTCTTAAATAGAATTCACACTTTGTAGCAACTCTTCTTTTCTGCCTTTCTGTTGTATCGCTGAGGTAATAAACAATATACAGATGATAAAATAATATCTTATTCGGTAGATACAATAAAATAGTCCGTAGTCGATAGCAACAATATGGGTGGTTGGGTTAGCAAGTAACACGCAGGTTAACAGTAGCCCTCAGCTCACACTAACTAATTTCTTTCTTCAACCGACTAACTCCTATTATATAAGTGAACCCGGTCACGTGATTGAACCACCTCAGAACACTTTCTTTCTTTCTGCACACATTTCTCTTAAATAGAATTCTCTCTTTGTAGCAATTCTCGTTTTCTTTCTTTCATTCTTTCTTTCTGAATTTCTCTTAAAAAGAATTCTCTCTTTGTATCATTTCTCTTTTGTTTGTTTGTTTCTTTCTTTCTGTTTTCCTTCATGCATGAATTTCTCTTATATAGAATTCTCTCCTTGTAGTAACTCTCGTTTTCTTTCTTTCTTTCTTTCTTTCTTTCTTTCTTTCTTTCTTTCTTTCTAGTAGTCAGTTCTTTTTTCCTTTTTAGATTCCTCGGTATCACTTTCTTAATTTTTTCCTTTCTTTTTAGAGCCATTTCTTTCTTTCTTTCTTTCTTTCTTTCTTTCTTTCTTTATGAATTTCTCTTAAATAGAATTCTTTCTTTCTTTCTTTCTTTCTTCATGCATGAATTTCTCTTAAATAGAATTCTCGTTGTAGTAACTCTCATTTTCTTCTTTCTTTCTTTATGAATTTCTCTTAAAATAAAGTCTCTCTTTGTATCATTTCTCCTTTGTTTGTTTGTTTGTTTCTTTTTTCTTAATGCATGAATTTCTCTTAAATAGAATTCTCTCCTTGTAGTAACTCTCGTTTTCTTTCTTTCTTTCTCTTTATGAATTTCTCTTTAATAGAATTCTCTTGTAACATTTCTTCTTTCTTTCTTTCTTTCTTTTTTTTTATTCATGCATGAATTTCTCTTAAATAGAATTCTCACTTTGTAGCATTTTTTTCTTTCTTTTTTTCTTCATGCATGAATTTCTCTTAAATAGTATTCTCTCCTTGTAGTAACTCTCGTTTTCTTTCTTTCTTTCTTTCTTTCTTTCTTTCTCTCTTTATGAATTTCTCTTAAACAGAATTCTCTCTTTGTAACATTTCTTCTTTCTTTCTTTCTTTCTTTCTTTCTTTCTTTCTTCATGCATGAATTTCTCTTAAACAGAAATGTTTCTCTTTCTATCAGCACTTGTTTTATTTCTCTATCTCCCTTTTTCTCACACTTTCTCTATTTCATTATCTCTGTATCTTCTCTTCTTTTATTCTATAGCTAATTTTTTCTTCACTTTTATAATTCACCTTCTCGCTTCTTTCTTTTTTTCTTTCTTTTTTTCTTTGTGTAATTTTTGTAAATCTTCATTATTTCGGCATTATTTTTTTCTGCCATTTATAAATCCTTCATCCTGATTATTAGAATTTTCTTTTAATTTGGTATATTTTCGTAGTTTTCTTTTCAATTTTATCTGTTTAATTGAAAAGAAAATAAATAAGAAAAAAGAAAGGAAAAATAAGAAAAAAGAAAGTTTCTGCTGCAGTTTTCATTCAGTTTTCCTTCTTCTTTTCCATCCGGTAGTTTGTTCTTCATCTTCTTCTTCTTTCTCTCATCAAGCAGTGGGTTCTTCTTATTCTTGTTAAAAAAATTAAAAAGATGAAGAAAAAAAAAAGGAAAAGTAAAGATTCTTAAAATTCATGAGTCTTTTGGTTTTTCTATCGAATAATTTTTTCTTTCTTACAAGTTCTTATAAAAATGCAAGCTTATCTGAGTCAAGTGTAACATTCATCATTAAGAATAGAACTCTTCATATTGGGAGACAGAAAAAACACCGCTTTGTGCAAAATATTGAACTTAATACGTTGTATATTTTGAAAAGAAATATCTCAGTATTAGAAGCAGTCTAAGTAGATCACTCGCCATTTCTACCGACTTTTCTTAATTCTAATAAGCCCTGTGAATGTCAGATTTTTCAAGCCTTCCTTCCTCATCGTGTATTGACAGAAATATCAATTGTCTCTTTTCTGATCGTAGTTTCTGCATTTTTTATGATTTCTCAGTTGATTTCGAATTCTAGTTGAATTCATTGCATTCACTTACGCGCAAATACCCTTGGGAAAGGTATTAATCCGTCTCTTCCTTCCAGTTATGGGTTAAATAACAGGACAGATTGGGTTCTATAGCCTTGGTCGGCAACGAGTCTACCATAGAAAGTAATGGCAACCTACTGCGGGATAATCTTCTGCCCAGTCAGTCATGTCTCGAAAGAGACATGATCGCCCAAGCGTGTATAACGTATGGCACTTAACTGACTGACATAAAAAATACATATTTTAAAAGAAGCCCCTTTAACAGATTGGCAATTAAGACTCTCCACTACTTTCTTTTCTTTAAAATTCCTTTTCCCTTTCGAACGTAGGGAATCATGACTCTACTGATTTCCTTCATTTATTTCTTCCTTTTAAACTATGAATCAATGCAAAGCCTGTGCACAGAAATAATTATCAGGGCTAGAGAATTTGCGGACGTGTTCTTTGCATGATATTCTCATCATCTCTCTGTAGAACCACATTACTTTTGCTTCGGAGCTTACGGCTATATATCGCTTGATCACCGCTTGAAAATACCAAGTGCTGTAAGCTTAAATAGGAATTGGAAATTAAAAATATTATCATGTCCCAGCTATAGCTTAATTGGTCAATATCCTTGAATAATTATGGGTCAATCAGTAGATATCCCTAAATTATTATGGGTTAAACAGGAAATATCCCAAAATTATTATGGGTTAAACAGGAAATATCCCAAAAATATTATGGGTTAAACAGGAAATATCCTTAAATTATTATGGGTTAAACAGGAAATATCCCAAAATTATTATGGGTTAAACAGGAAATATCCCAAAATTATTATGGGTTAAACAGGAAATATCCCAAAATTATTATGGGTTAAACAGGAAATATGCCTAAATTATTATGGGTCAATCAGTAGATATCCCTTAATTATTATGGGTTAAACAGGAAATATCCTTAAATTATTATGGGTTAAAGAGGAAATATCCCTAAATTATTATGGGTTAAACAGGAAATATCCCAAAATTATTATGGGTCAAAGAGGAAATATCTCAAAATTATTATGGGTCAAACAGGAAATATCCCAAAATTATTATGGGTTAAACAGGAAATATCCCAAAATCATTATGGGTTAAACAGGAAATATCCCAAAATTATTATGGGTTAAACAGGAAATATCCCAAAGTTATTATGGGCTAAACAGAAAATATCTCAAAAATATTATGGGTTAAACAGGAAATATCCCAAAATTATTATGGGTTAAACAGGAAATATTCCAAAATTATTATGGGTTAAACAGAAATATCCCAAAATTATTATGGGTTAAACAGGAAATATTCCAAAATTATTATGGGTTAAACAGAAATATCTCAAAATTATTTTTGGGTTAAACAGGAAATATCCCAAAATTATTTTTGGGTTAAACAGGAAATATCCCAAAATTATTATGGGTTAAACAGGAAATATCCCAAAATTATTATGGGTTAAACAGGAAATATCCCAAAATTATTATGGGTTAAACAGGAAATATCCCAAAAATATTATGGGTTAAACAGGAAATATCCCAAAATTATTATGGGTTAAACAGAAATATCCCAAAATTATTATGGGTTAAACAGGAAATATCCCCAAATTATTATGGGTTAAACAGGAAATATCCCAAAATTATTATGGGCTAAAACCAGTTCAATTAGAATTCGAACTCCGTTTCCCGATTTTCTCGTTCCGAGCCGATATCCACTGCCCCACAATGCAAATCTTTGCAAACTCAGGCTAAGAACACAATCTCTTTTGTTATTTAACCCATAACTGGAGGGAAAGACAGACTAATACTTTTTTGAATGCAAGAGATTAAATTAGAATTCGAACTCGGCTCCCCGGTTTTCTCGTTCCGAGCCGATATCCACTGCACCACAATGCACATCCTTGCAAACTAAGGTTATAGAACACAATTTGTCATGCTATTTAACCCATAACAGGAGGGAAGGGACCGATTTAATACCTTTCCTAAGAGTATTTGTGTGTATTTGAATGCAATTAATTCAATTGGAATTCGAACTCGGTTCCCCGATTTTCTCGTTCCAGGCCAATATTCACTGCATCAAAATGCACATCCTTGCAAACTAAGGCTATAGAACACAATTTGTCCTGCTATTCAACTCATAACTGGGGGGAAGGGACAGATTAATACCTTTCTTTAGGGTATTTGCGTGTATTTGAATGCAAGGAATTCAATTGGATTTCGAACTCGGTTCCCCGATTTTCACGTTCCGAGTCGATATCCACTGCAATACAACACACATCCTTAGAAACTAAGGCTATAGAACACAATCTGTCCTGCTATTCAACCCATATCTGGGGGGAGAAGAGATATACACATATTTTTGCCAAAGTTTTTTGTGCGCCAGTAAATTAAACGAATTTAACTGGAATTCGAATTCAACTCTAATATACAAAGATTTACAAACTCGCATGTACACAGATTTAAATGTCTAAGAAATGTTTTAAGAGAGTACTGAAAAGGCGACACCAGTATCTGTAGGCGTATAGTAAGAGCTAAAGATGTCTTTCAATGGTTAAGCCTTATATTAAGAAACGAACATTTCGTTAGAAAAAAAACTACCTTACTCATATATAATATCTATCCTCCTCTACAGCAGTGTTTGGTGGAAAATCGCCGAACATATAAAGATAAAGAAGAGACCAAATGAAACATAAACTTGGTTCTACAGAAAGATGTTCTACTCGGATGTTCAAGCTTTGATAGAATCCAAAATGCTTTACCGTTGTAAGGGAAAAATATTTGGTACTTCCGGGTTATCTGCCCGCCAATTTTGGACAAAAAATGTGAAGTAACAAAAATTTAAATCATTAAAAAACAATAAAACATGAACACCACACAATTAGGGTATTTAGCGGAATGTGTCGGGAGACTAAAGATGCAATACCAGACCGGAGTGCAGCAACACTGACGCCTATAATCAAGCAGTCGGTTCGGTCTGGCTCCACAGTAACTCACTGAGGAGTGGAGGGGATACAATCAAGTGAGGAATTATTTTTCCTATTTCACAGCGAATCACATGTTGAATTTTGTTGATCCACAAACTGGCGCCCACACGCAACTCTCCGAACGAATGTGGAGGGCCGCAAGTTCAGGAATAACCGACAGAACGGCCCTCACCGAACAATCCTGGACTCCTACCTCTGTGAGTTTATGTGGCGGCAGAGGTGCTGATCTATTTCTTCGAATTCTTACCGACATAAAAAATAATAAAGAGAGGATTCAATTTTTTTGTACAAAATTGGTGGGGATATAACCCAGAAGTACCAAATAATTTTCCATTCAGTCAGTTAAGTGCCATACGTGAAACACGCTTAGGCGATCATGTCTCGAAAGAGACATGACTGACATAGCAGAAGATTACCCCGCAGTAGGTTGCCATTGCTTTCTGCAGTAGACTGGTTGCCAGCCAAAGCTATAGAACTCAGTCTGTCCTGTTATTTAAACCATAGCTGGGAGGAAGAAACGGATTAATACCTTTCCCAAGGGTATTTGCGCGTAAGCAAATGCAATGAATTCAACTGGAAATCGAACTCGGCTCCCCGATTTCTCGTTACGAGCCGATATCCACTGCTCCACAAGGCACCTCCTCGTTTTCCATTATGCCTTTTTATTTGGGCAACATCGGTGGCATGGGTAGGACAGATATGCTACAATGGCAACTGCCGATCTCTCATAAAAAAAAACCTGTCCAGGAGAGCATAAAACAGACTTATATGCGATTAGTGAGTGTGTGTTGTGGTGCCTGGATGTGCGTTGTGGTGCAGCAGATATCGGCTCGGAACGAGAAATCCGGGGAGCCGAGTTCGAATTCCAGTTGAATTCATTGCATTCACTTACGCGCAAATACCTTTATGAAAGGTATTTATCCATCTCTTCCCTCCAGTTATGGGTTAAATAACAGGGCAGATTGGGTTCTATAGCCTTGGCTGGCAACCAGTCTACCGCAAAAAGCAATGGCAACCTAATACTGGATAATCTTCTGCCCAGTCAGTCATGTCTCCTTCGAGACATGATCGCCTAAGCGTGCTTCACGTATGGCAGTTTAACTAACTGATATGCGACTAAATTACTACTAGAGAAATAAACAGCCATAGACGGGCATACAAGAGATTTACATGCGACTAAGTTACTAGTAGAGAAATAAACACCCATAGCCGGGCATACAAGAGATTTACAAGCGACTAAGTTACTAGTAGAGAAATAAACACCAATAGACGGGCATACAAGAGATTTACATGCGACTAAATTACTAGTAGAGAAATAAACACCCATAGACGGGCATACAAGAGATTTACATGCGACTAAATTACTAGTAGAGAAATAAACACCCATAGACGGGCATACAAGAGATTTACATGCGACTAAATTACTAGTAGAGAAATAAACACCCAGAGACGGGCATACAAGAGATTTACATGCGACTAAGTTACTAGTAGAGAAATAAACATCCGTAGACGGGCATACAAGAGATTTACATGCGACTAAATTACTAGTAGAGAAATAAACACCCATAGACGGGCATACAAGAGATTTACATGCGACTAAATTACTAGTAGAGAAATAAACATCCGTAGACATGCATACAAGAGATTTACATGCGACTAAGTTACTAGTAGAGAAATAAACACCAATAGACGGGCATACAAGAGATTTACATGCGACTAAGTTACTAGTAGAGAAATAAACACCAATAGACGGGCATACAAGAGATTTACATGCGACTAAATTACTAGTAGAGAAATAAACACCCATAGACGGGCATACAAGAGATTTACATGCGACTAAGTTACTAGTAGAGAAATAAACACCCATAGACGGGCATACAAGAGATTTACATGCGACTAAGTTACTAGTAGAGAAATTAGCATCCATAGGCGGCTATAAAGGAGACCTATATGCGAATAAATTACTTGAAGTGAAATTGACAGATCACCAGGCATCCAGTAATTTTAATTAGTATAAATTACTTATAGTGAAATTAAGAGCCTTCGGCGTGTATACAATAGGCTGACTTGCAACTAATTTACTAGGGATAAAATTAACAACCTTCCGAGGCTATCCAATTTGCTTAATTCTGACTAAACTACTAATAGTGAAATTAAGAGCTTTCTTCTGGTTGTGTTTAGTTGCGAATAAATTACTATATAGTTAGAAAATAAGAATAAAAATGAAAGTTATAAAAGAGAAAGACCGAACAAAAGATATAATAAAGAAGTTAAAAATTGGAGGAAGAGAAAGGAAAGTCGTAAGACAAACCAATATGATAAAGCGGTTTATTTTATTTCTTAATATATATATATATATATATATATATATATATTGGTTTACTTTCTTTTCTTCAAAATGACACCCTGTCTTGGCCGTATGTAGGAATACCAGTACGACCAAGCATAGCCGATCTATAACATCGAATAACCCAAGTGAAGCCTTAATTAATTACCTTTTCTGGGGAACTTATATAATGCACGTCCTAAAGCTAGTAGCAATTTTTTTCTTTCTGGGTGCGAGCCGAATACAGATCATATTCGGTTGGGTCACCCATCGAAGAAGTCTGTTGTTTATTGAGACCCGAAACTTCTAATGACATGGGAGCAACAATACTGACGCCACATTCGGCACTTTAAGGTGTATTTTAACAACTATAATTCAATTTGTTTAACGGGAAATAAATTGCTAATAGAGAAATTATCAGGCTTCAGCTTATATCCAATGGTTTTCTTGCAAATTATATAAATGATAAATAGTATTCAGCGGGCATCAAATAGGCTTTACAAGCCAAAATAACAAATGGTGAATTTACAAATATTCGATGACTAAGTTACTAGGAGTGAAATTAACAGCCTTAGGAGGCCATCGAATATGCTTAATTGTGCGTAAATTAGTAGTGAAATTAAAAGCATTCGTCAGGCATCCAATATGCTTAACCTAGACTAAATTACTGGTAGTGAAAGTAACACCCTCCGGCAGGCATCCTATATGCTTACTTGCCGCTAAATTACTTGTAAAAAAAATATCTCAAAGCATTTTTGTTTGCTTTTCTTCATCATTTGATTATGCACCTTCCATTTTCTGTTGCTTACCTCGGGTCAGATACAGTAACATTTTCCTGAATATTTTATTTGTTAAACACAGACGCGCGTGCGCGCACACACACACACACACACACAGACATGGACACAGACACACACAGACACATATTTTCGACGAAAACGATTTCTAAAATTCGAATTACAGTTAAATTCGTTGCATATTTCTTTTTTAACCATCTCACCCCAAGCAAGGCATTCCACTGCCACTATTGCGCATGGGGCTACATAGGGGACGGTAAAGAGAATGAATGGTTAGACATAGGAAATGTCAGGAGGAAGGTAATAGATGGGTAAGGATGAGGGTTAGGCAAATGGGAAGAGTGTTTGAAAGAATGGGAGCGAGTTAGTGTGTTAGGACCTTACATTTAAACTCCTGGAGATTGTAGCCGTCGTGGAAGCAATCATGTGGTAGGGAATTCCACAGTCGGGAAGTGCGAGGAAAGAAACTGTTGGAGTAGAAGTTGCGGTTGCATTTTATCGGTTTCACTGTAAAAGGGTGGGATCTAGTTGCTAATCTAGTATCTCGTGCAAATTCGTATCTAGGGGGCACTAGTGATCTAAGTTCATTGGAGCAGAAGCCGTGAAAGTATTTATAGAAGAGACACAGGGAAGCCCCGTGGGAGAGAGACTGCAGGCGGTCTGCCAAGTCGGTATCTATCACATTACAGACCCTCCTCTGTACCTTATCGAGAAGCCCAAGGAGAATAGCAGGGGCACCCGACCAGATATGGCAGCAGTATTCAATGCACGGACGGATGGTAGATTTATATATGTGCAGGATAGATTTAGCAATGGATTCGATATAGTCATTCCATTTGAGGTCCGCTGAAAGTGTGAGACCAAGGAGGCGTAGTGTTTTACTCTCTGGGAGGCAAGCCTGGTCCATGCTAATGGGAGGTAGGTGCGATTGTCTATGATGGTTAATTGAGAGTAGCTTCGTTTTAGAAGCATTAAAATTTACTAGCCATTTCCCTTTTGGAAAATATATTAGCCCCTCTCATTTCCCTCCAGCTATTGAACCCAGTCTGTTCTGCTATCTAGCTAGACAGATTAGGTTCTACAGATTCGGTTGGCAACCAATCTACCACGGAAAGTAATGTCAACCTCCTGTGGGAAAATATTCTGTCCAGTCAGTCATATATTTTTCGAGACAGGATTGCCCATGCGTGTATCACTTATGGCAATTAACTGAGTTCATCTCTTATCTCTCCAGCTATAGGTTAAATAACAAGACAGATTGGGTTCTATAGACTTGGTTGGCATCCAGCTTACCACAGAAAGTAGTGACAACTTACTGCAGGAAAATATTCTGTCCAGTCAGTCATATTTCTTTCGAGATATGATCGCCCAAGAGTGTATCAGGTATGCCAATTAACTGACTGACTTCTTCTTCTTTTATGTGCCATGTCCTTTCAGGACGTAGGCAATCACGACTTTCCACATCTCCCTCTCCCTGGTGGCTCTTAGTACGCTTTCTTCTGTTGCACCATGCAACCCTCTTTCCGTCATCCACCTGATCAGGTCCTTCAAATATGTTATCCGTTGCTTTCTCCCCTGTCTCTTTTACCCTCTATCTGGCCTTCTAATATCAGGTTCTCCAAACCCTCCTTCTCATTGCATGTTCCAGGAACTTTAGTTGTCTCTTCCAGGTGCTCAGTATTAATTTCCTTTTCGTCTCAATCCTTTCCAAAACCTCGTCATTACTCACATGCTCAGTTCACGATAT
Organism: Ascarosepion bandense; assembly: GCA_037127315.1. NCBI lineage: Eukaryota > Metazoa > Mollusca > Cephalopoda > Sepiida > Sepiidae > Ascarosepion > Ascarosepion bandense. The sequence goes on from JBBBDQ010001163.1 coordinate 634,110, forward strand.
CCGCAGCATCCTTCTGTAGAACCACATTTCAGCTGCTTCAAGTTTTTCCTTACTTAAAAAAATAGCTATTTAATTCAAATTCCAGGCAAAATAAATATAAATTTCATTAATAGCTTTGAAAAATTCAGCGTAGCCATTTTTATAAGAAATATGGTTTATTTAAATGTCTATTTGGAAATGAATTATAAAGAAAAAAAAGAAGACGAAGAAGAAGAAGAAGAAGAAGAAGAAGAAGAAGAAAACCGTGATTCATTTTCTAAATCATTCATATTCCATCGCCTGTCAAGCATCACCATGTGGTGAAAACGTTCAATTATTTCCTCGGTGTTACCAGTTGCGGGACTTTGAGACCTTGAGTCATCTTTAAGACTCTATCTTCTTATCCTAAGTTCCTCAACACACTTTTGTATTTTAAATAAAGCTAGATTTCAATCCCGTAACATACCAATCATAGCAGTATGCATGTCTTTGGGGACGAAATCATTTTTTGCGGGTATATGTAAATGTTTCTATTCAAGATTTTCTCCATTTTCAAGTGAAGACGCTACCTCTTACTTTTGAAGTTTTTCTGTACAGTCAGCTTTCAATTTACCTGAAAAAAAAAAACCCAAAAAACAACGTAGTTATTAATAAGAAGTGTTGAAATTAATGCAGGTAAAATTTCACGGCACTAGCAGAACTTTATTGTAGCCAGCCAATGAATTTTTCAACGCACATTCGTACATGAAAAGCAAAAATATAGTTATCATTAGGTTGTCCCAAACGTTTGTAAACACTTGCGAAAAATTGAATTTTTATCCAATTTTGCGTTTATATTGTTATAGTGATCTTCATCTTTGTATTCCAGGTGGCATTTGATAAAATTGAGCTACGAGTTTTGATCCGTTACTGCTGGAAGCGAGGTCTTTCAACCAGAAAAGCTGCAGAAGAGATTTGTGCTGCTGAAGGTGAAGGAACAATTACATATGCGGCGATCTCCAAGTAGTACTAGCGTTTCGAGTCTGGCGACATGAGTCTTTGCTGTCGGCAACATGAGCGGGTCTACGAAAAGTTGAAGCAAATGTACCCGGCTCTGACCAACCGAAAGCGCGCTTTGATGCAGCAGGACAATGCCAAGCCACACACGGCCAGGATAACCAAAGACAAGTTTGAAGAGCTAGACGGCGTTGAGGTTCTGCCACATCCAGCCAACAGTCCTGACTGTGCTCTATCAGATTACGGCCTTTTCCGCTCAATGCAACACTTTCTGAAGTTGAAGTTAATGCATGCAAGACGTCACAGCTCTAGCATCACTCCATCATAGCCAGCCTATTAATTTTTCAGCCTACCTTTTTTTTTCCAAAGAATCAATGTAATTATTAATAAGAAGTGTTGAAGTTAATGCATGCAAGATTTCACAGCTCTAGCATCACTTCTTTATAGTCAGCCTATGAACATTTCAGCCCCTCTTCTTATTTCCAAAGAATCAATGTCGTTATTAATAACAAGAGTTAAAATTAATGCATGCAAGATTTCACAGCTCTAGCATCACTTCTTTATAGTCAGCCTATTAACTTTTCAGCCCCTCTTCTTATTTCCATAGAATCAATTTAGTTATTAATAAGAAGATTTAAAATTAATGCATGCAAGGTTTCACAGCTTTAGCATCACTTCTTAAGCCTAGGAAATTTTCAGTCCACCCACGCACATCATATATATTTAATTCCGTAACACCTCAGCTTGAGAGGCTTTCGGGTCTTGTATTGGTTGAATCTAAGTAGAAAACTGTGCTCTGAAGTGCAAAATACTTTGTATTCTTACTCGAACCTTTGAATCTTTCTGGTGAAAACCTCTGTAAAGTTCTTACCCTTGTGGTTCACATTTTTCAAAATGATTGGCCTGGTGCTAAGGTAAAATTACCGCGTAGAACGGGAGGCAAAACAAAATATACTACAACTAATAATTTTCAACGGGAAACCAAGTACTTTGCCTCATCCTCTCTACTCTCAGCTCACATCAAAATCGGACTTCTCCAACAACCAGATTTAATGCCAAGCTTTCAATTTGAGCAAACCTTCGATAAGTAGAAGCCAATAAATTATCACCAGCAGTCGTGTCTTGAGAAGCCTACGAATATTAAAAAGATGTTGTAGGAGGATACTGTCTGCGCATGCTCGATTACTGTGTTCGTTGACGTCATAAACTGAGACAGGGGTGGCAGAAAAAGCGCGAAAAGATGAGATGAGACTTGGCGCGCACAACGAGATCAGTTCGAACTTGTTGGGTCATCTAAAGCTAGTCACGAAGGCAGCGGCTGCGGCCGGACTTGAGCCGAAGAGTAATTTCAAAATAAGACGAATTGGACAAATATATTAATGTAAAATATATTAGATCCGACATCACTTGTATCATTGTTAAATGTAATGTTCATGATTGAGAGAATAAATTACAGCAATCTGTCCAATATATATTCGTTGTAGACAAAAGAAAGTGATAAAAATATCTTAAAATTATATCCTAAGAGATCTAAAAATTATATATATATATATATATATATATATATATAGTGTATTAAGGCAGCAGATAATTTTCTAAACATTTACTGTTAAATATGAGAGACAATGAATGTCTATTATGTTTAATCATGAGCCGTTCTAAATACAAATACGATATTTAGAACGGCTCATGATTAAGCGTAATAGACATTCATTGTCTCTTATATTTAACAGTATATGTTTAGAAATATATATATACTTGTGGTATAGCCCGGCGTTGCTCGGGTGTAATGAAAGCTTTAAAACTAATCCATGGTCCTGGAGCTCAGACTCTTTGGACGTTGGCACGAAAGACTAAAAAGCGATAGTTGTTTCCAGTTAAAGCGAAACCGTAGACAGAAAGAAAAATGAATGCATGTAAGTCAAATGTTGATTTCCTGATATCGATATCAAATAAGTTTTTTTTGTCGTAAACTGAAATATGAATGCTAAATAAGTCCTCTGAGTAAATGGTATCGTGGCTGAGACTAAGAACTACAATTATACCTACTTAGAGCCAAATCCGAAGCAAAAACTAAAATAAAAGGGCTGAAAAAATACAGACATAAAGGTACATTAACAGACACACACACAAACATCTTGCCTTTTATACATATATTATCGATTTTCTGCACTATTGTAAGAACTGCAACCTTGAAACTTCTGAATATCGTTTCTTTTGTCTTTGTCTATGAGTGTATCAAATTTGATTAAAATCAGACCACTCCTTCTATAACCCGATTTTTTCGATTATCGATTTTTCATATTTATCGGGGGTACCTCGACACAAACTCTAGCTAGGAACACTCGCAGATACTTATAGTACAAACGTGTAAATTTTCAAGAAAATCGGTTCCGCCGTTTCGGAATCTATAGGTAACGGACACACACACAAATACACACACAGAGACAAAGTTTAATTTATTATATATATATATATATATGAGTTGAATATATGGATGAATAGAATAAGTAAAGAACAAGTAGGAAAAAAGTCTCTTTAATCTACCATCTTTCACGTATAAGAAGATTCTTTAGAGATTTATTAAAGGCAAATGATTTCAAAATCCGTGAGACAGTATGTTGACTGAGGTATAGTTTCATTGGTCAGATACGTGTCACGTGTGATAAAGCAATGGATGAATATTAAATGTAGAAGAAAAAATGTTGTCTGTTTAACTGTGTGCGCCAACGTGTCTTTTATAAATAAAATAAGAAAAATCAGTTATAAATGTATGCGTTGATAGAGATCATGTCTGAATATGTGCGTTTATGAGTCACTAAAGATGTATGCACGTGTCAAATGATGGAACTATTTTCAATTCTAAATAACGTGAGAGAATCAGGTATCAATCGTAAACGAAGTATATTTCCGTTTAAAATTCTGGTGAAAATAATATATATATATATATATATATATATATATATATATATATATTGAAATGAATTGTTTGAACATTATTATTCATTTCAAATTGTCGGTTGTTTATAAGAAAGTTTTGTTAAAAGTTTTGTTAAAATTCGTTAATTTCTGTAATATATATATATATATATATAGTAAAGAAGTGATTGATATTATTTTAATACTTATTAGTCCGATATATATATATATATATATATATATATATATATATATATGTTAAAATTACATCTTTACTTATTTCAGCAATGAGTTTCAAGGAAATACATTCACACTTCAGGCGGGGTGCTTGTAAAATTTTACAATCAATTTTTTCTCTTCTTTGTGCCGTATTTGATGAAGAGGTTAGCGTTCATGACTCTCCACAATTTCTTATCTTTCGTAACTCTTAATAGATCTTGATGTTTTTTTATCTCTCCTAAACTTTGTTACACCATCCATTTACTCAAGTTCGATATGAACTGTTTTCCTGTATCTAGTCTGCCTTCAATCCATCTTGTGAGTGTCAACATTTCCAAGCTTTTTTTCTTCATTACGTACCCTATAAATGTTAACTCTCTCTTCCAGATGTTAATTAAAAGCGTCACTTTTTTTCCAACGCTTAACCTACTTAGTGAACTTGAGTAAATGGACGGCGGAACAAGTTTATGAGAGATACCATAAACACACAATTTATCAAGAGCCACGAAAGACCGAAAATTCTGGAGAGCCACAACAGTTTACGTCTTAAGGAGTCATGGCACATGTAAGAAGATTAAAGAATACAAATCACGATTAACAACACAAACCACACAAACATCTGTGGCTAGAATTCTTAAGCCAACTGACCGACAGATTTCATCGCTGAAACCTAGTCATTGTAAGAGTCAAATGTTAAATAAACAACCATAATCTGGCAAAGTTCCAGGTCATATATGGGCAAATTCATTTTGTCATGATATCTTAGAAAAATTATGTTAGATGTCTCAAGGGCCATCGAGCATGTAATTATATGTCTCCACTTCAAAAATCATCTTGACACTGTATACTTTATATTAGGGATTGATGTATATTTTAAACGACGAAATAATTGTGCTTATTTTATATATATATATATATATATATATATATATATTGGTGCCTGTGATTTTGATTTTGAAGATGATACTTTGCAAGAAAAAGAATCATGAAAGAAGTTAAAAAAAGCTCAATCATTCTTTTCTCGACTAACTTTCTAGTTTTTTGTTTGTAAGTTTCTCATTTTTCTCTCGGGTGTGCGTTATGGTGTAGTAGATATCACCTCGATATGAGAATTCCGAGAGCCGAGTTCAAATTCTAGTTGAATTCGTTTCAGAAATATATTTGGTGAAAGTTATTCATCAATCTCTTCTCTCCCGACCTATAGTTTGGATAGTTAGCCTTGGTTGGTAACAGAAAGAAATGGCAAATTACTACGGGAACATCTTTTACCACGTCAGTCAGACATCGAAAAAGACATGACTGACGTAGTAAATGATTAGTTAATGACAAGACGTGTGTTGTGGTGTCATCGATATCGGTTTTGAATGAGAAAGCATGAGAGCCGTGTTTAAATTCCAGTCTGGTTCGTTACGCCCACTTACGCAAAAGCACCCTAACCTTCCACTTTATAGCCACATTACAACTTCCTGTACTATAGGTTACAGCGATGAAATCTATCTGTCAGGTTGCCTAAGTAATTCTAGACATAGATGTTTGTGTTGTTTGTATTGTTAATCGTGACGAACCAAATTCTAACATGAAAAAATAATAATTGATTTCACAGGATACTTTGCAATAATTAGCGAGATAATCCACATCAGCTAATCTATGGACACCTGCTGATGACCAGTACTTGGTCGAAATGTTGTGTCTATTATAACACATATATCAACCAAGATGAGAAGAAAAGTTTGATATAATTCCAAGATTATTATAATGTCATGCTTATCAAATTCGGATTAGGCATAAATCCACTATTCACTTGCAGACGTTGATAAATTGTGTGTTTTTGGTATCTCTCATAAACTTGTTCCGCCGTCCATTTACTCAAGCTCACTAAGTAGGTTAAGCGTTGGAAATAAAAAAAAGTGACGCTTTTAATTAACATCTGGAAGAGAGAGTTAAAATTTATAGGGCACTTAATGAGGAAAGAAAGCTTGGAAATGTTGACACTCACAAGACGGATTGAAGGCAGACTAGATACAGGAAAACAGCTCATAGCAAACTTGAGTAAATGGATGGTGGAACAAAGTCCAGGAGAGATAAAGAAAAAAAAAGATCTATTAAGAGTTACAAAGGATAAGAAGTTGTGGAGAGTCATGAACGCTAACCTCTTCATAAAATACGGCACAGAGAAGAGAAAAAAACTGGTTGTAAAATTTTACAAGCACCCTCGCCTGAAGTTTGAATGTATTTCCTTGAATCTCATAGCTGAGATAAGTAAAGATGTAATTTTAACACACACACACACACACACACACACACACACACACACACACACACACACACACACACACACACATATATATATATATATATATATATATATATATATATAAAGTAGAATCCTTGGTACTTGGGAAAGTAAATTCCAAGTGAGATTAAATCCAATGAGAACTTAATGTTAATATTTAACAGTGTATTATTATAAAGAACGTAATTTGAATGTTTTCATAAACCCATTGGTAATATTATATTTCAAGGCTCTTATAGACAGCTCCTTTGACAAACAACAATGAATGGGTCAAAATTATTCAGAAAAAAGTCAAGTAAAAAAGAAAGAAGAAAAAAAAAGAAAAAGAAAAAGGGAAGAAAAAATATGAGAAAGGAGGTTAACTTAACAATGTTAGATATTAGCCTCCATATTTTGTCTAGATAACAAGACGTCCTTGGCCTAGATTTAAAAGGACAGTAGTTAAGTAAGTCAGTAAATCTTGACTTGGAATTTTTCTTGTCTATTTTAAGATGCATGACATTAAAAAATTAAAAAGTAGGGGTTGAATTTTAGTAAGAGAAAATGAATTGTTAATTTTCCTTCATTCTAACCGTAATAATAATACTATTATATTTTGACATAAAAATTATTGGTAGTAATTATGACATGATAATAAAGAAACAAATATTTGAAAACCTTTAATTAATAATAATAATAATAATAATAATAATAATAATAATAATAATACAGATACTAATAATAAAGACAAAATATACCAATATTTGATAAAAATTACGAAAATACGAAATAATAATTCATAAAACTTGTATATATATATATATATATATATATATATATATATATATATTGAACAGGTGAAGAGGCTCATCCCTTTTTTCCTGTTTAGGATGCGGTTTCCGGTTTTCTCTTTTCCAATCTTTTCACTCTTTTCCTTTATTATTTTTTTTTCAATTGGAGTAGAGAGACTAAACTATCGCCCGGTTCACACTCCACCCACATCTATTGAACGGGTGAAGAGGCTCATCCCTTGTTTCCTGTTTAGGATGCGGTTTCCGGTTTTCTCTTTTCCAATCTTTTCACTCTTTTCCTTTTTTATTATTTTTTTTCAATTGGAGTAGATAGACTAAACTATCGCCCGGTTCACACTCCACCCACATCTATTGAACAGGTGAAGAGGCTCAGCCCTTGTTTCCTGTTTAGGATGTGGTTTCCGGCTTTCTCTTTTCCATTCTTTTTACCCTTACGTAGCCCCCTGCGCATCAGTGGCGTTACCGCCTTGCTTGGGGTGATATGATTAAAAAAAAATATATATATATATGTGTGTGTGTGTGTGTGTGTGAGTGTGTGTGTGTGTGTGTGTGTGTGTGTGCGTGTGTGTACTTTTACATTAAAATAATACTATTATATAAAAACTATAAATAAAAATATAAAAATAATAATACAAGCAATATAAGTAAAGTGCACATGATAAAAATAATGATAAAAATAATGATAAAAATAATGATAAAAATTTTAAGGGTATAAAGTCTTTAACGGGAAATTCTAGATATTTTTAAATGAAACTTTTAAGTTTAACTTCGATTTTGTTATGGAATCCTACACCTATTTTTATGCCTACATTTAAAAATTAGTTAATTCCTCTGGGATAAAAGTTCATTGGGTTTATATATATATACTAGCAGTATAGCCCGGCGTTGCTCGGGTGCAATGAAAGCTTTAAAACTAATCCATGGTCCTGGAGCTCAGACTCTTTGGACGTTTGCACGAAAGACTAAAAAGGAATAGTTGTTTCCAGTTAAAGCGAAACCGTAAACTGAAAGAAAAATGAATGCATGTAAGTCAAATTTTGATTTCCTGATATCGATATCAAATTTTCTGCACAATTGTAAAAACTGCAATTTTGAAACTTATGAATATCGTTTCTTATTTTTTGTCTAAGAGTGTATCAAATTTGATTAAAAATCGGACCACTCCTTCTATAACCCGATTTTTTCGGTTATTGATTTTCAATATTTATCTGGGGTACCTCGACACAAAATCTAACTAAGAACACTCGCAGACGCTTATAGTACAACTGTGTAAATTTTCAAGAAAATCGGTTCAGCCGTTTCGGAGTCTAGAGGTGACGGACACACACACACACACACAGACAAAGTTTCATTTATAAATAAGTTTGGATTATATATATATATATATATATATATATATAGAGACCGCTAAAAAGTATATACACTTCAGAAATATAAAAGCTAGTAAGGATATTGTAATACTAAATTTATTCAGACATCACGAGATTATTACAAGTTATCTTTGGACTCTACAACCACAAGTGATGTTCAAAATGATGGGCTTTGGCTTCTAGATATTTATTAGTCCGGCAAACAACTGCTTGGCCAACGTTCGTGTTCAGTAGGACATGCATTTTCAGTTTCTTAGCTAAAGATCGCCATTTTAATTGGTTTTGTCGCACGCAATTTGATAAAACTACTAGACAAGTATTTCCTTCCCTGAAGTGTGGAGTACATAGATAAATTTGATTGACTCTCTCTCTCTCTCCCTCACTCGCTCTCTCTCTTTCTTAATATATATATATATATATATATATATATAGTATATCGAGGCAACAGATAATTTGCTAAACATATAATGCTAAATATAAATTTACGAGCTGCGTTTGTTATTTGGTGACTGTTGCTTATCAAAGTTTTATGTCAACATAAGATAAAATCGTCTTTGATGGTGGATTTTTTCATGTTAACGTCCCTCTATGTTCTCTGAAGATGGCTCGTGTGAGCCGAAAGCTTAGAACCAACTCAATAAAAAATTATCCAAATGTTGGAGAATTTTTGTCTTTATTTTCACCTGAAATTAAAACCAAAATACGATGTTTAGAACGGCTCATAATTAAGCATAATAGACATTCATTGTCTCTTATATTTAACAGTATATGTTTAGAAAATATATATATATATATATATATATATATATATATATATATGGCTTTAAAAAGAACGGACGTTATATTATTTAAACCCAAACCCGAGGAACCTTTCGGCCAACTCTTATCAAGGGTTCACGTTGGCTTTAATTTTAAGGGAAATAAGGAAAAGGACGAGGCAAAATAAATTACTTACAATGCTGGGAGACGATAGAATTCGTTTAAAAATAAATTTATTGAAAAAAACACCTGAAATGTAGGGGGGTGTAAACATGTAATTCCACAAGAGTGTTTAAAAGTGAAAAAATGTTACACTCACAGACTCACCAGCAATATATATATATCCAGGCTATACTTCTGAATTCCGTTGCCTGAATAATTCTTTATTTCATATGCTGTTGTCAAATAGTTTGTGTTGAAAATGTTTCGAAGATACTTTTGCTTATTTTGAGGAGCCGTTTCATAAAAAAGTGTTTCATAAAACTCATTGAGGTATCACGAGATTAATACATATTATTTTCACTCTGCGATGAAAAGAAATGTTCAAAACGGTAACCCTTAGCATCCAAATATTAGTGAGTACAGCAAACTACTGCTTTGGCAATGTTGGCAAAAATGACCAGTATGATTGCGGAACATACATTTTCAATTCTGTTTACTTTAAAGGCTGTCAATGTAGTAAATCTTTTTGCGATACACTATATCTTTTAGGATTTGTTGATGCTACAGCGATGGGTTTAATGCTGTCTACCGAGAAAATTTTACAGGAAAGGGTGCTATCGCAAATTGATAAAACTACGAAAGTTTTTCCTTTCTTAAAGTGTATATACAGTTTTGAGACGAACTCTTTCTCTCTACTCCCTATTTATGCTGACGATACAACTATTGACTCCCGTCCCGATAAGAAATCTGCCGAGGCTAACAAAACAAACTTCACTGCTGATCTTGAAAAGGAACTCCAATCTATAGTGAATTGAGGTAAGAAATAGCTCGTAAACTTTAATACTTCCAAAACGAAGCTGCTGTCATTTAACCACCATAGACAACCGCTCCTACCTTCCATCAGAAAGGGTCAGGCTATTCTCTCTGAAAGCAAAACGCTGCGCCTCTTCGGTCTAAATCTATCGGTCAATCTCAAGTGGAAAGACTACATTGAATCGATGGCTAAATCTTCTGCTCGGAAGGCGAGTTCCCTTTGTAGGATTAGGAAGTTTTTCTCGTCTAAATTCATCTTGCACATATATAAATCGTCCATCCTTCAGTGCATTGAATACGGCTGTCGCATCTGGTCAAGTACCACTGCTATTCATCTCGATTTTCTTTTACCAATATTTTCACAGTTTCTGCTCCGATGAGCTGGCCCCTCTGAATGAATTTTGTTGAGCTACTAGACTAGCGACTAGGTCCCACCATTTTACAGTGAAACCAAGCAAATGTAACTGTGACTTCTACTCTACTAGCTTCTTTGCTCACACTTCCCTTCCGTGAAATTCCCTTCCGTATACTTGCTTTCCTGACAGCTAGATCTTCAAGATTTTAAATGCAAAGTCAATTGCCATCTCCTTGAATTTAAATGTAAAGTCAATTGCCATCTCCTTGAATTTAAATGCAAAGTCAATTGCAATCTCCTTGAATTTAAATGCAAAGTCAATTGCCATCTCCTTAAATTTAAATGCAAAGTCAATTGCCATCTCCTTGAATTTAAATGCAAAGTCAATTGCCATCTCCTTGAATTTAAATGCAATGTCAATTGCCGTCTCTTTGACTCACATCCTTTCCCTGACAACCCTTATATCATGTTCTTCTTCCTTTCCACTCCACTCTTATGCAGCCCTCTTCCCACCTGTATTCTTATCCTTATCTTACTCATTTTTGACACCACTGTAATTAGTTCCTCTTTCTCATCACTCACCTTTCACGTAACCCCCTGCGCACCAGGAGCAGTTCTCATTTGCTTTGGGGGGAAATGATAAAAAACAAACAGTAAAAATATATTTCACTGTCTGACGAGGTGCTAATAAGTAAGACAACGGGTCTTGTGTTGCAATAAACTATACTTTTGTGATAAACTTATAGTAAAAATATCACCATATATAATGCTCTAAGTATCGAGCACTCTTAATAAAGTAAATCACTAGAAACAGTAAACTGCAAAGACATTAGTTTGTACTACTTAGATATTATTATATATTTGAGCACTCAGCCCATTTACTTATTTCTTACGCAACATAGAAAAAAACTAGTTTTAACATATTTCTAACTAGCAGTATAGCCCAGCGTTACTCGAGTGACATGAAAGCTTTAAAACTAATCCATTGTTCTGGAACTCAGACTCTTTTGACGTTGGCACGAAAGACTAAAAAGCAATAGTTGTTTCCAGTTAAAGCGAAACTGTAGAGTGAAAGAAAAATGAATGCATGTAAGTCAAATTTTGATTTCCTGGTTTCGATATCAAATAAAACTTTTTCGTCGTAAACTGAATTTTGAAGGCTAAATAAGTTCTCTGAGTAAATGGTATCATGGCTGAGACTAAGAACTATAATTATACCTACTTAGAGCCAAACCCGAAACAAAAACTAAAATAAAATGGCTGATAAAGTACAGACATACAGACAGATACACAGCCACACACACAAACATTTTGCCTTTTATATATATATATATATATATATTATCAATTTTCTGCACTATTGTCAGAACTGCAACCTTGAAACTTCTGAATATCATTTCTTATGTCTTTGTCTATGAGTGTATCAAATTTGATTAAAATCGGACCACTCCTTCTATAACCCAATTTTATCGATTATCGATTTTCGATATTTATCGGGGGTACCTCGATACAAAACTTAGCTAAGAAAACTCGCAGTCATTTATAGTACAACTGTGTAAATTTTCAAGAAAATCGGTTCAGCCGTTTCGGAGTCTATAGGTGACGGACACACACACAGTCACACACGCATACACACACAGACAAAGTTCCATTTATAAATAAGTTTAGATGAACATCTCAACTACAAACCAACGAGATTATTTCCCGCACCTTTTCCACAAAACTGAAGATCTAATACGAAGGATGAGATGGAAAGCACATTTCTTCCTTCACCCCATGAACTTTCGAAGGACAAAGATACCGACGGCTTTAAAAGCTTAAAAACCGCGCCTTTTATTGAAAAGCTGTTAGATTTCGAAAATGATTTATTTGAAATCATTAATATCATCAAGTTTCACACGCACAAAAATCACTTCCAGAAATATCTAGATGCTATTGTTAAGGAAATTAACTCATCTGATAAAGTCTTTGTATCTTCCGACAAAACAGCCAATCACTATAAAACCACTCCTAGAAACTATATTTCATTAATTAAAAGAAAAAAAAAAACAACTAACAAAGAATTACAAAAAGTAGATAACAACACTCGTAATTTAGTTGGATACAAAAATGTAACAAGTAGATACATTACTGATAAATTTAAAATTAGTGATAGAGTTAGTAATTTCTGCACTGTGGAGTACTACATCACCATTAAGGACCATAAACCGGATTACGAGATGACCTGCCTCACCAGGATTATCAATTCCACACAATCTAAAATTGTCAAAATCAGCAAAACCATCCTAGACAGAATTAATTTCGAAATTAAAACACTATTCGGATTAACTCAATAGATCAACACTAAAGATGTCACCTACTAGTTTAACCGAATCTAAACTTATATAATAAATGGAACTTTGTCTCTGTGTGTGTGTGTGTGTGTGTGTGTGTGTGCGTGCGTGCGTGCGTGCGTGCGTGTGTGTGTGTGTGTGTGTGCGTGCGTGCGTGCGTGTGTGTGTGTGTGTGTGCGTGTGTGTGTGTGTGTGTGTGTCCATTACCTATACGACTGAGGCGATTTTCTTAAAAATTTATACAGTTGTATTATAAGCATCTGCGAGTGTTCTTAGCTAGGTTTTGTGTTGAGGTACCCCCGATAAATATCGAAAATCGATAATCGAAAAGATCGGGTTGTAGAAGGAGTGGTGCGATTTTAATCAAATTTGATGCACTCATAGACAAAGACATAAGAAACGATATTCAGAAGTTTCAAGGTTGCAGTTCTGACAATAGTGCAGAAAATAAAATATATATATATATATATATATATATATATATATAAAAGGCAAGATGTTTGTGTGTGTGTGTCTGTTTATCTGCATGTATGTCTATTTTTTCAGCCCTTTTATTTTATTTTTTGCTTCGGGTTTGGCTCTTAGTAGGTATAATTGTAGTTCTTAGTCTCAGCCATAATACCATTTACTCAGAGGATATATTTAGCCTTCAAAATTCAGTTTACGACGAAAAAGTTTTATTTGATATCGATACCAGTAAATCAAAATTTGAACTACATCCATTCATTTTTCTTTCTGTCTACGGTTTCGCTTTAACTGGAAACAACTATTGCTTTTTAGTCTTTCGTGCCAACGTCCAAAGAGTCTGCGCCCCAGGACTATGGATTAGCTTTAAAGATTTCATTACACCCGAGCAACGCCGGGCTATACTGCTAGTCAATAATAAGAACAATTTTTCCTTCATCCAGTCTGACATTGTTGACTATTGCTCTTTTATTTCCAAAGACTTATTCACTTTGACATTTTTTTGTGTAGTGATATAATGCATTTATAAACCATTATAATACCAAAATTGCAATATATATCTTAGAAGTAATACAAACTAATGGGATGACAGTCCACTGTTTGCAGTGGTTTACTTTATTAAGAGTGCTCAATACTTAGTAGAGCATTATAAAACCCCTTCTATCAATTATATTTCATTAATTAAAAAAACTAACAAAAAATTACAAAAAAAGTAGATAACATTAGTAATTTAGTTGAAGAGAAAAATGCAACAAGTAAATACCTTATTGATAAAATTAAACATCAGCGATAGAGTTTGTAAAATCTGCACTTTAGGATCCTATATCACCATTAAGGGTCATAAACCGGATTACGGGATTACCGTCCCCCCCACAAGGATCATCAACCCCACACGACCTGAAATTGGCAAAATCAGCACCCTCAACAGAATCAATTTCCAAATTAAAACATAACTCGGATTAATTCAATAGTTCAACACCAATGACGTCAGCTGTTGGTTTAACTGAATCAGTAATAAGACCAATTGTATATTTATCCAGTTTGACATTGTTAATTATTATTCTTCTATTTCCAAAGACTGATTCACTTTGGCATTAAAATTCGCAATGGAGTTTTCCGATCTAACCAACGAGCAACGGATAATAATCATGAGTGAAAAATGTGGCGCAGTGGATATCGGCTCGGAACGAGAAATCGGGGAGCCGAGTTCAAATTCCAGTTGAATTCATTGCATTCACTTACGTGCAAATACCCTTGGGAAAGGTATTAATCCTTCTATTCCTTTCAGCTATGGGTTAAATAACAGGACAGATTTGGTTCTATAGCCTTGGTTGGCAACCAGTCTACCGCAGAAAGCAATGGCAACCTACTGCGGGATAATCTTCTGCCCAGTCAGACATGCCGCTTTCGAGACATGATCGCCCAAGCGTGTTTCGCGTATGGCACTTAACTGACTGACTGAATATAATAGTTGGAATAATGATTAAGGCTGGTCATAAAGTGGGGGATCAGTTTATTACTTCATAACAATAGAAAACCGATCCCCCACTAATTACTACAAAATAATATAATAGATTTCTTTTCCCTTTACCTATGAGTCAAATAACAGGACAGATTTGGTTCTATAGCCTTGGTTGGCAACCAGTCTACCACAGAAAGCAATGGCAACCTACTGCGGGATAATCTTCTGCCCAGTCAGTCATGTCTCTTTTGAGCGTGTATCACGTATGGCACTTAACTGACTGACTCATCCACAACAATGAACAGTAGAAAAAAACTAAATGCGGAGATCTATTTGACATCACTATGGGGTCTCTAGACTCTGCTTAGTTCTCAAATATCACTGGCCTATGTATTCTGTATAACCTGACAGTATATAACGATATAAATATTGAGGATATAGGATTATATAGTGATGATAGACTTATGGTGGTAAAAAATTCCAGAAACGTTAAAGCCAATAGAATAAGAAAATTAATACATAGGAAACTAAAAACTCTTAACCTTAAGGCAATTATCAAAACTAATTTAAAATATATAGAAATCCTAGATGTAACTGTTAATCTAATCGATGAAACATACTCTCCCTACTTAAAAACTAATGCTAATCCTATATACCTCCATTTTAAATCTAACCAAACTCCATCAATCATGAAGCATATACCCTTCTCTATTAAAAACCGACTTAATAAAAATTCTTCTAATGAAAACAATTTTTATAAACATCACAAGTTCTATGAGACGGCACTTAAAAACAGCGGCTATCCGTCCGTGCATGGAGTACTGCTGCCATTTATGGTCAGGTGCCCCTGCCGTTCTCCTCAGTGTTCTTGACAAGCTCCAAAGGAGAGTCTGTAATGTGATAGGCACTGATCTGGCGACTCGACTGCAGCCACTTTCCCATCGTCGAAATGTGGCCTCCCTCTGTCTCTTCTATAAATACTTTCATGGCTTCTGCTCGGATGAGCTTAAGTCACTGATGCCTCCTCAACAGGTGTTTACCCGTGCAACCAGACTGGCAACTGGGTCACACCCATTCACAGTCAGGTTAGCCAAATGCAGACGACAATTCTACTCCTGCAGCTTCCTCTCTCGCACTTCTCGCCTGTGGAACTCACTCCCGTATTCTTGCTTTCCTGACGGCTACGACCTCCAGAAATTTAAAAGCAAAGTTAATACTCACCTACTAACCACTGGACTCTAGCTCTCTCCCCTCCCCTGTATAATCTTCACGTTCTCTCCGCCCATGTATCTGTCATTGCACCTGCTTTCTCAGCTTTCTATTGTTCCTTTCTAACTAGCTTGTACTCCTCACTCTTTTCTAATTAATCTTTCTACATTTATGTAACCCCCTGCACATCAGTGGCGTTTCTGCCTTGCTCGGGGTGAAATGATTAAAAAAAATATATATACAATAAATATAATAACAGCAACAACAATAAAAACAGAAAGATAAAAAACCTTTGGTATACAGGCCCATTTAACCAAATGGTTAGTACGAAGTTAGGGCATAAATTCCTAAAACTAATTGAAAAACACTTCCTTAAATCTAAACCAGCTAGTCATAAATCGCCCAAACCTATCTGCGTTACCTTCACAAATATACGAGGTATTCGCAGTAACTTTAATAGCGTAGAATCATTCCTTCTAACTAACTCACCTGATATCTTAGCTATATGTGAGACTAACCTTGACCCTTCCATCCCCTCCTCGAAGCTGTTTGTTCCTGCTTACCTTCCCCTCTTCAGGAAGGACTCTAATGTCCATATGCATGGGCTTGGTGTATATGTCAGCGAACAACTCCCTCTAGCCAGGGTCACATCTCTTGAATCCCTGGATCATTCTTTCATGTGCTTCCGTCTCTCACTTCTAAGCTCGGTTAGCTATCTCTTCTTCCTCTACCGCTCCCCCTCCTCTTCTGACTGTACGGTACTTGATAGCATCTCTAGTAATATCGACAGGGCCATTTCTTCTCAAACATCTGCCCATATATTTGTGTTTGGAGATTTTAACGCCCACCACACCAAGTGGCTTGAAAACTCAGCCACCGACCTTGCTGGGATCCGCACCATGTATTTTTCAATAACCCAAGCTCTAACGCAAGTGGTGGACTTCCCCACGCGTTTCTCTAATAACCCTAAAGGAAGGGACTCTTTACTCGATCTTTGCTTTACTTCCATTCCAGACTCCTGCACTACCAGGTAGCTCTGCCCCCTCGGAAACTCTGACCACGCCGTAGTCTCCGTCAACATCTCAATTCGCGCTAACTCTACCCAAGAAAACCAGACCAGCAGAATATCATACTGCTACCAGAGAGCAGACTGGGACTCGTTCCGAGACTTTCTCTGCGACGTCCCCTGGAACAACGTCTTCGATCTTCCTATCGAAGACTGTGCGTTCGAGGTGTCCTCTTGGGTTAAGGCTAGCATCGATGCTTTTATCCCGGCCAAAAAATTCCAGCTAAAATCAAATTCGTCCCCCTGTTTCTCATCTGCTTGCTCGGGCGCCATTGCCCACCGGAACCATTTCTTCCGGTTCTATCGAAGCTGCTCGTCGAACCAAAACAGGCGCCTTTTCGCCTCAGCACGTAATAAGTGTAAAAAAGTACTGAACGAAGCTAAGAGGGCATTTGCTACCAGAATGAGGCAACGCATAGCATCCTCTAAGTTTGGCTCCAAAGATTACTGGCTACTCAGCAAAAGCGTGCTCAACAGGAGCAAAACTTCAATACCCCCACTAATCAATGAATTTGAAGTTCTCACCTCCCCAGCGGACAAGGTTGAATGCTTTGCCCGTAGATTCTCCACCAATTCGACAATGGACTCGTTAGGAATACCTACACCCGACCTCCCACCAGAACTAAGGCTCAACTAAATAACGTCCACATTACACCCTCGCTGGTCTCAAAGATAATTGCACAACTTGACCCACACAAAGCGAGCGGCGGTGACGGAATCCCAATCATAGTACTGAAATGTGCCCCAGAACTCTCCTCTGTCCTCTCTAAACTCTATAACCTCTGCCTATCTGCTTCCTGTTTTCCTGCCTGTTGGAAGTCCTCCTGTGTAGTTCCTATATTTAAGAATTATGGCGAACACTCAGACCCCGCAAATTACCGTTCTATTAGTCTCCTTCCGATCTTCGGCAAAGTTTTCGAAGCCATTATCAACGCCGAGGTGATTCAGCATCTTACGGCCCACAGGCTTCTCTCTGACAAACAGTACGGGTATCGCTTCACCATGTCTACTGCTGATATGCTACCGACCATTACCGAGCAGATATTCAGGGCACTTGACAAGAATGGCGAAGCCCGAACCGTTGCCTTGGATATCTCCAAAGCGTTCGACAGGGTTTGGCACGCTGGCCTCTTGTGCAAACTGCGGAGCTACGGGATAACTGGACATCTGTTTGACCTCATCCAGTCATTCCTCTCTAACCGCACATTGAAGGTAGTATTAAATGGGCATGCCTCCCAAAACTACCATACGAACGCGGGTGTCCCTCAAGGTTCTATCCTAGGTCCCACGCTCTTTCTGATGTACATTAATTATCTCCCCGACGCCATTAGATCCCAAGTAGGCATGTACGCCGATGACACAACAATCAACTCTCGATCAAAAACCAGGTGTGGGCGACAAAGCGAACCTCGCTGCCGAGCTTGAAAAGGACCTCCAATCCGTAGTGGCCTGTGGTAAGAAATGGCTAGTAAATTTCAATGCTTCTAAAACGAAGCTGTTATCAACTAACCACCATGGACAATCGCATCTACCTCCCATTAGCATGGGACAGGCTTGCCTCCTAGAGAGTAAAACACTACGTCTCCTTGGCCTTACACTTTCGGCGGACCTCAAATGGAATGACTATATCGAATCCATTGCCAAATCTGCTGCTATGAAAGTCGGCTCTCTGTGCAGGGCCCGGAAGTTTTTCCCACCTGAATTTATCCTGCACATATACCAATCTACCATCCGCTCGTGTATTGAATATTGATGCCATATCTGGTCGGGTGCCCCTGCTGCTCTCCTTGGGCTTCTTGACAAAATACAAAGGAGGATCTGCAACGTGGTTGATACTGACTTGGCAGACCGGCAACCACTCTCTCACCGGCGTGATGTGGCTTACCTGTGCCTCTTCTACAAGTACTTTCATGGCTTTTGCTCCGATGAACTTAGATCACTGGTGCCGCCTAAGCACGAATTTACACGAGATACTAGATTAGCAACTAGGTCCCACCCTTTTACAGTTAAACAGATAAGATGTAACCGTAAATTCTACTCCAACAGCTTCTTCTCTCGCGCTTCCCGCTTGTGGAACTCCCTTCCGCAAGTCTGCTTTCCCGACAGCTACAATCTCTAGGTGTTTAAATGTAGGGTCAATAGACACCTCCTATCACACTAACTCCCATTTATTCTCAGAACACTCTCATCTACCCAACCCTCATTCTCGGTATCCTTACCCGCCTATCACTCACCCTCTGAAATTAATTTATAGCTATAGTGATAACCTAGAAATGATCATCATAAAACATAATCAGACTCACCTCAACATGGACTCACCCACTGCTATATTAATAGGTGTGTGATAACAGTGGAGAGAGCAGACAGTAACACCGTGTCTAATACCAAGGACTATACTGGATTCGTACAATATCATCGAAAATGAAGACAAAACTGGAAGCATCGGAAATGTGGTTCTACAGAAGGATGCTGCGGATATCGTGGACTGAGCATGCATGCAACGATGAAGTGTTGAAAGAATGGCAACGAAAATGAAATTAATATTATGCATCAGGAAGAGACAATTGGAGTTCCTGGGACACGCAATGAGGAAGAAAGGCCTGGAGAACCTGATACTAACATGCCAGATAGAAGGAAAGAGAGACAGAGGAAGGCAGCGGATAACATATCTGCAGGGCCTGATCAGGTGGACGACGGAACGGGGGTTGCCAGGAGTAACAGGAGCAAGCATACTGGGAGCCGCAAGGGATAGAGAGACGTGGAGAACCATGATCGCCTACGTCCTGAAGGGACAGGGCACATAGAAGAAGAAGAATCTCTGCTTACTGTACCTTTTTTTTTATGTAACCTTTTCTCCAAATACATCTTTCTTTAATCGACACCTCGTGTTCCGTGTTATATTTCCGTGGACCCATTTTTGACTCCACATCAATAACCTAAACAATCAACAACATTCTAAAATACTAACGATCAAAATAACAATAATTGCTATTGCTAAAACCTATTCAGGGTCCAGTAGCAAATAAATATTGAACTGACTCTATAGTCTACCTATGCTCTATTTTCACCATAGAAATATCCCATAGTAATAAAATATTATATCGTGTGTACCAAGAATACTTTTAAGACCCGCCATTACTTTCACACGTTATCTTTTAATCATAAAACTTACCGCAATAGCACATCACTTTTGACTTATTGTAGGCAATTGAAAGATGCAAGTAAAAACGCTACAGTAAAAGAGAAAATATTAAAGAAAAAACAGAACTTGTAAATCTTTACATGACTCATGTTTTCTATATTTATAAGGAAAATTGCAAATTATCAGATTACCAAAACTGAACATCTAAACATATTTATAAATGATACTTTGTCTGTGTGTGTATATGTGTTTGTGTGTGTGTGTGTGTGTGTGTGTGTGTCCATTATCTAGAGATTCGAAATGGCTGAACCGATTTTCTTGAAAATTTACACAGTTGTACTATAAGCAGCTGCGAGTGTTCATAGTTAGATTTTGTGTTGAGGTACCCCCGATAAATATTGAAAATCGATAATCGAAAAAATCGGGTTATAGAAGGAGTGGTCCGATTTTAATCAAATTTGATACACTCATAGACAAAGACATAAGAAACGATTTTCAGAAGTTTCAAGGTTGCAGTTCTTACAATAGTGCAGAAAATCGATAATATATATATATATAAGCTTTCATTACACTCGAGCAACGCCGGGCTATATTGCTAGTTACCTAATTTGCAATTTAATCAATGAAAGAATGAAGAAAATTTAGGGTGATTCAGATGAGTTTATCTTTGCTTCGTTGCCTTGTAAGGTTTTGCCAAGTAATAATAAAAGAATCATTCTATTTTTATTTGGCAATAAATACTAAAAATAATATGAAATACACTATTTCTTTTAAAAAACTGGGATGGCCTAATAATTATGACCGGTAATATATATATATATATATATATATATATATATATATATACGCATTTTAAAAATATAAACAGTCTAATTTTAAATAAGAATGTAGGTATACACAATGAATACAATTTCTACAAAAGTTATGTACAAACCCTTTACTACCCTAACAGTGGCAAGCAACCGGCCCAAACCTTCTACGTTTTATCAGTAATATAACACAAGCAAAAAGAAAATGTATCCTCAATAAAATGTCCAAAACAACGCATGATATATCTAGCGTAATTTCGGATCTCAAAACGCTCTGTTTACCAAATTTTACTTACGATTTTGGGGTCAGCGGTATTGTTTTACGCGTTTCCCAACGGTGGTACATGCTGGAACCATTTTCCCAGCTTGTAACCTTAACATGGTAGATCACAATCTGCTAAGAAAATGTTACAATGATGGTAAGATTCGAATCTGTGTTGTATTGTCGGTACACAAACTTTGTATCCACTATGACACGCATCCACTCCCGAGTCGATAGGAAGAAATTATAAATGTGTGTGAAGAAAACCAAAAACGGGTGTAAAATAAAACAATCAAAATAAAAACAAACGAACAAACAACAAACAGAAAAAAAAAATAAAAACGACAAAATATTTCGTACAAGAAAAAAAAAAGCAAATAAAGAAAAACCGGAGTGAGGTGCGTTACCCATTGATAAATGACTTGTGTCAAAGTTCAGAATAGGTGCCAAAATTCTAGCATTTGATTCAGACTTAAGAAGATTATAGGCCTCCAGTAAAATGAACGATCAATATTGCTGACCCGAACACGGATCTGTCAGCTCTAGCCCCCTTCTCTTCTCCTGTCGCAGATTGGTCACGCATCGGTTGGCCAAAGATGAAAGAATTCAAAGTCCCAATCGGCCTGCCTAGCCGTCCGCTTTCAGAGGATTTTTCCCGAAGATCAGTCCATGATTTTTGGATTAGGGACAGGTCAGACTCGAATAGCTTTGACTGGAAGCAGAAGAATAACTTTCCTTTAAACCTCATGTTATGAAACCACACATCGAATTGTTTTGACTGTTATGTGTTCCTAGGCGATCAGAAAATATGGAAGAACGCAAGGAAGAAACTTAAAAGATTTTATTTAAGTTTAAAGAAGAAAAAAACGCAGCAAATGTTTTCTTGTTTTGAATTTGTTTTAATAAGTCTAAAATATATAAAATAAAATTATATATATCTAACGTTGCACAAAATTATTTCAATTGTGCTATATATGTATATATATCGTCATCCGCAGACAGATCTGTTTCGCAGCTCATCAGTACGGTTAGACTCCGATAGCTCCCTAACCGCAGCTCGAAACCCGACCAAACTGGCGTCAGTCGGCGACTCTACTCCTGGGCCACGGGACGTTCATTGGAAGATGACAGTCTTTTTTAGAGCATATCATATTACGCGCCCAGCAGTCAGCGTGCTCCAATTCATTTTTAATGAATGAGCGATGCGTTCACGCATATATATATATATATATATATATATATGAATGAAATGATTTGTTTGAACATTATTTTTTATCGATACTCGTATTTAAGTAGATATTGTTTTTAATTAAACAGTATTATATATTTATATCTACTGGCTTGATTATTTATGAAAAACTTTTTATTACAAAAATGTGTGTCATTCGGCAGGATTCGAACCTGCGACCCCTATCCACATAGGGGAGATATAGGTTTGATTAAAACCTTGCTTAGACGAATGGTCATTCGTGGTCGAGACGTCTAAGACGAGCCAGATCATATGGTAGCGTTTTCTATGTGGATAGGGGTCGCAGGTTCGAATCCTGCCGAATGACAAGGAATCGTTCAAATTTTGGATTTTTGTAGGTACGTGTTGTTTAGTTCTGGCATCTAATCGTTGGGTTGTTCTCCCTATGTAGTGCAATCCACAACTACATTTAAACATATAAATGAAGGAACTATTGTGATGTAGGTTGACAACATCCTTCCTTATGAAAGGAAAGGTCGATTTAGCAGAAAAAACAAAGTGTGTATTAGCCGAAAAGTAACACTGTCGAACTGCAATAGATATACGCTTGGCAAAGTTATCACTAATAGAACCCAGCCAAGGTAGGTGTAGGTATACAGGGCATATTTGAAATGTAGATGTTTTAACTTTGTTGAACTCCAATACCATATTCCTAATTACCGATTAGACAACGTCCAATGAATAGGTGTTATTACAAATTGTTATAGCCCGGGAAGGAATAACAGGGAAAAGAATAGTGTAAGAATAATACTTAAACACTGAAGATAGATTAGAAGAGATTTATTATACAACAGTACAATAACCCAATAGACGTACAAGAACAATCAACGTATAGCAACAGGAATAGCGATCAAGTAGAAAATGTCTCTGCCTATGACGTATGCTTCCGTCTAATGACATTTGCTTCCGTCTAGTGACGTATGCTACCGCCTAGTGACGTATGCTCCTAGTCACAGTCTTTATAAACTGGACCATATCCATTACGGGGTAGGATCGGCTGTTCCTCTACAACACAAATCTTCACGGTTCTATGTGTAAGGGTCTCAATTAATTTTAAGTTTTGGGGGACAAAAAGAATACCACCTGTTATACAAACAAGTAAATGTTGGTTTTTTTGTAAACTGAAGTAAGAAAAACAGAAAGATTTTCACGCCAAGACATCAAGGAAAGGATTGGAAGAATTAGTCTTTCTTTTGTGTAAATTTTAAAGCTGGATGCATTTTATTAATGGACAAAAGGAAATGGTCCGCTTCAATTTCATCGTTAAATAGACAAAAAGTGTCATCTACATAATGGGAATATACACCAGGCTTATTAGATTTAGATAATATACTTTCTTCATGTAATCCAGCAAATATATTTGTTAAAATAGGTCTCAAAAGAGGACCCATTGAAACCCCATCAATTTATTTGTACATAATGCCATAGAAACTAAATTCAAAGGACATCATGGCACATTGCCTCTATTTGACAAATATCACTTCAAGAAAAATGGGACTGGGATGACAACTGACTACAATATAAGGTATCAGCACATATAACAATAGTTTTATAGACGAAGGTAAAATGGCTAGAAATGACACAAGAACATACATTTGCTGGTTAATGGATAACGCAGTATAAAGTCAGAAAAATCAAATGAATATTTAATACAGAATTTATTATACCGTTCCGAAACAGGCTGTAATATGGTCTTAAGCCCTTCAGCAAAGCCATGTTGGGAAGACCCAATCTAAAATTATTTATAAATGGAACTTGTCTGTATGTGTGTGAGTGTATGAGTGTGTGTGTGTGTGTGTGTGTGTGTGTGTGTGTGTCCGTTACATATAGATTCCGAAACGGCTGAACCGATTTTCTTGAAAATTTGCACATTTGTACCATAAGTGTCTGCGAGTGTTCTTAGCTAGGTTTTGTGTCGAGGTACTCCCGATAAATATCGAAAATCGATAATCGAAAAAATCGGGTTATAGAAGAAGTGGTCCGATTTTAATCAAATTTGATGCACTCATAGACAAAGACATAACAAACAATATTCAGAAGTTTCAAGGTAGCAGTTCTTACAATAGTGCAGAAAATCGATAATATATATATATATATATATATATATATAAAAGTCAAGATGTTTGTGTGTGTGTCTGTTTATCTGCCTGTATGTCTGTATTTTTCAGCCCTTTTTATTTTAGTTTTTGCTTCGGGTTTGGCTTAAGTAAGTATAATTGTAGTTCTTAGTCTCAGCCATGATATCGTTTACACAGAGGACTTATTTAGCCTTCAAAATTAAGTTTACGATGAAAAACACTTATTTGATATCGATAGCAGGAAATCAAAATTTGACTTACATCCATTCATTTTTCTTTCAGTCTAGGGTTTCGCTTTAACTGGAAACAACTATTGCTTTTTAGTATTTCGTACCAACGTAAAAAGAGTATGAGCTCCAGGAACATGGATTAGTTTTAAAGCTCTAATTACACCCGAGCAACGCCGGGCTATACTGCTAGTTATAGATAAAATAGGTCTCTATTGAAGGCTTTCCTTGTGTGTTTTTGTCAAACCATAGAGACGGGGACGAATAGAGTCCGTAGGTCTAATTTCGTTAGACATTTTAGTGGGTAAATCTCTACTTTTAGCCCATTAAAGTAGGCATTTTTAAAATTTGGTCATTGTAGAGCCATATTTGTCTACTGGAGCTAACTGAACAACTTTAATTGTATCTTTAAGGAAAATTAACACCTTGTGCGTTTTAGGTGCAGTGGATATCGGCTCGGAAAGAGAAATCGACGAGCCGAGTTCGAATTCCATTTATTTATTGCATTCACTTACGCGGGAAAGGTATTAATCCGTCTATTCCTTCCAGTTATGGGTTAAATAACAGGACAGATTGGGTTCTATAGCTTTGGTCGGTAACCAGTCTACTGTAGAAAGTAATGGCAACCTACTGCGGGATAATCTTCTGCCCAGTCAGTCATGTCTCTTTCGAGACATGATCGCCTAAAGCGGGTATCACGTATGGCACTTAACTGACTGAATATAATAATGGGAAGCATAATCAAACATTCTACAGGGCATAAAGTGGGGGATCGATTTTATATTGTCATGAAGTAGTAAACTGGTCCCCCACTAATTACTACTTATTAATATAATAATATAATCCACCTCTTCTTCCTACATCTATGAGTTGTATAGCAGGACAGATTAGGTTCTATAGATTTGGTTGGCAACCAGTCTACTGGTATTAAGGTATACCAGTCTAAGGTATTAATCCGTCTATTCCTTCCAGTTATGGGTTAAATAACAGGACAGATTGGGTTCTATAGCTTTGGTCGGTAACCAGTCTACCGCAGAAAGCAATGGCAACTTTCTGCGGGATAATCTTCTGCCCAGTCAGTCATGTCTCTTTCGAGATATGATCGCCTAAGCGTGTATCACGTATGGCACTTAACTGACTGACTGACTGATCATCTTGTTACCATAATTTTGATAATTAAGAATGACGGCACTCGAGCCTTTATTCAGTTTCGTAATAACTAGGGACTTACACTGAAGTAAATTCGATATTGCACATTCCTACGCAGGTACTCTTGTTTCCTTTAATAAGTCAAAGTGGAACAGAGCAATATAAAGTTATTTTAGTAGGGTTTAGGTTGATCTCGAACTTTGTCTCATGCAGTAGAAGCGGCTACCGCGCGTTTAACCACGCATGTTCTGCCTGGCTAGACTTCCCGCCTGCTAGCCCGCAGGACGCGCGTCTGTCCCAGTTGCGAACGCAATCCATCCTCAACCAGTTGAACATAAATTATATAAAAAATGTTCAAATGTTTTGTTTTGTGTTTTTGTTTTTTTGCGATCGGTTTTTGGGCAATCGAACGGGATGTGCGTTGTGGCGCAGTGGATATCAGCTCGGAACGTGAAATCGGGGAACCGAGTTCGAATTCCAGTTGAATTCATTGCATTCACTTACGCGCAAATACCCTTGGGAAAGGTATTAATCCGTCTATTCCTTCCAGTTATGGGTTAAATAACAGGACAGATTGGGTTCTATAGCCTTGGTCGGCAACCAGTCTACCGCAGAAAGCAGTGGCAACCTACTGCGGGATAATCTTCTGCCCAGCCAGTCATGTCTCTTTCGGGACATGATCGCCCAAAGCGTTTATCGCGCATGGCACTTAACTGACCGACTGAACGATCCCATGAAAAATTATATAAAAAGCGTAACTATAATAATTTGTCTGTCATTTTAAATGAAACCTACACATAAAATAAATAAAACCGGTTAGACTATAAGTTCAGATTTTCATGGCAGTGAAAGCTAACCAATCATCTCAAAGATGAAGAAAACACTTGAATCAACAAAACTATGGTTCTGCAGATGGATGCGGAGATTAACATGAACAGACCATGTAAGCAACAACAAAGTTTTAGAGAAAATGGAAACAAAAGTGAAACTTACCCGCAATGTCAGGAAGAAATTGTTGAAATTACTATGGCACTCAGAGTCTTGAAAAATCTGATACTCACAAAACAGACTGAAGGCAAGAGGTAGAAAGGAAAGTAACACATAAGCTATCTTAAGTAAATGGATAGCGGAACAAGATTTAGACGATGGAAGGCACAAGGAACAAAAGAAAACAACGCATAAACTACCTAGAGAGCTTGAGTAAATGGATGGCAGAACAAGGATTAGGAGATTGAAGGCCAGAGGGACAGAGGAAAACGACGCATAACCTACCTAGAGAGCTTGAGTAAATGGATGGCGGAACAAGGATTAGGAGATTGAAGGCCAGAGGGACTGAGGAAAACGACGCATAACCTACCTAGAGAGCTTGAGTAAATGGATGGCGGAACAAGGATTAGGAGATTGAAGGCAAGAGGGACAGAGGAAAACAACGCATAACCTACCTAAAGAGCTTGAGTAAATGGATGGCAGAACAAGGATTAGGTGAATGAAGGCAAGAGAAACAGAGGAAAACAACGCATAACCTACCTAAAGAGCTTGAGTAAATGGATGGCGGAACAAGGATTAGGAGATTGAAGGCCAGAGGGACAGAGGAAAACGACGCATAACCTACCTAGAGAGCTTGAGTAAATGGATGGCGGAACAAGGATTAGGAGATTGAAGGCCAGAGGGACTGAGGAAAACGACGCATAACCTACCTAGAGAGCTTGAGTAAATGGATGGCGGAACAAGGATTAGGAGATTGAAGGCCAGAGGGACAGAGGAAAACAACGCATAACCTACCTAGAGAGCTTGAGTAAATGGATGGCGGAACAAGGATTAGGAGATTGAAGGCCAGAGGGACAGAGGAAAACGACGCATAACCTACCTAAAGAGCTTGAGTAAATGGATGGCGGAACAAGGATTAGGAGATTGAAGGCAAGAGGGACAGAGGAAAACAACGCATAACCTACCTAGAGAGCTTGAGTAAATGGATGGCGGAACAAGGATTAGGAGATTGAAGGCCAGAGGGACAGAGGAAAACGACGCATAACCTACCTAAAGAGCTTGAGTAAATGGATGGCGGAACAAGGATTAGGAGATTGAAGGCCAGAGGGACAGAGGAAAACGACGCATAACCTACCTAAAGAGCTTGAGTAAATGGATGGCGGAACAAGGATTAGGAGATTGAAGGCAAGAGGGACAGAGGAAAACAACGCATAACCTACCTAGAGAGCTTGAGTAAATGGATGGCGGAACAAGGATTAGGAGATTGAAGGCAAGAGTGACAGAGGAAAACAACGTA